>JAODXP020008503.1:0-30000 GCA_027497455.2 Sardinella longiceps
TGAGAGGGCTCAGGAGTGTTGACGATGACTATGTGTGTGTAGCCTAGAACTCTAGACGTACCCCTAGCGGTAGCAAATTTGAATTTGCACAGCGGATACGTCTAGAGACCCCTGATAGAAACCCGTTGTAATCCTTCCTCTGGCGGCGGATAACCAATCACAGCGCGGTATGTGTACAGGAAATCGTAAGGCGGGCTTTGTACGATGACGACAGTCCTGCTCAAACCAGAGCCGTATGTAGAGATTCGTCTTTGGCTTTAGTTTCGGACGAATTGCACTTGTCATTTTCTTTGAAAGTGAAACAAGAAAGTGCACTGAAGTCTTTCGTTCTGAAGAAATATGTCTTTGCCATGTTACCGACGGGCTACGGGAAAAGTTTGATATACCAGCTGGTACCACTGGCCGGAACGCTAGGCTATTACAGGCACAGTCTATCAGTGGTCTTCAGACTATACATTCTGTGTGTGTGTGTGTGTGTGTGTGTGTATGCCCCCATGTATTAGCCCTGGTGATAATAAAGTGTGTGTTTTTAACCTATAGGCTTTTGTGAGGGCTAAAAAGTTTTTAGAGCTACAAACACACACAATGAAAATACAAAGAACTCTCAGGCTGCTCTTAAGAGGTGTGTGTGTGTATGTGTGTGTGTGTGTGTGTGTGTGTGTCTGTGGACAGAAATGGAAGAATGGCACAACACACTGTTACAGTCGATCTGCTCTCTCTCTCTCTCTCTCTCTCTCTCTCTCTCTCTCTCTGTGTGTGTGTGTGTGTGTATGTGTACATATCTCAGATTTTTGTGAAATTCATCTTTAAATCCTAGAAATAGAAATGAGTTTGTTGGCAGCAATTTTCAGTTTGTGTAAACCAACAGTAATTAGGAAACATGCTCAATAACAGCTCAAGGTTAACAGTGTGTGTGTGTGTGTTTGCGTGCGTGTGTGTGTGTGTCTGTGATAAAGGTCAGAGAGTTGAGAATGAGCATAATTATGAAGCCTGGTTTCTTACATTAGTATTCATGAGAAAACTCTTTCTCTCTCACACACACACACACACACACACTCACAAACTTGTTTCCTGGAAACTTGATCTGTTCCTGCTTATTAGACTTCTCATCTGATGCTAATTAATTAGCCACGAATCGCTGTCTCCACAAATACCACACACACACACACACACACACACACACAGGCAGAACACTGTCTTATTTATTATTTATGCTTTTTATAATCTTTTTTATGCTTTTATTTGCACCCTGTGGCCAAGCTGGCTGAATTTCGTTGTCCAGGCAACTGGCAATGACAATAAAAGACTTGAACTTGAACTTGAACTTGAACTTGAACTTGAGAACAGAACTCTCTACCCAAGCTCGAAGACATGGAGAAAAGGTTATGTCTGTTCGTCGTTGACAGATTGGCTTTGGTGTTTGTGTGTGTCCTGTGACAGTAACATTGAAAGCTGTAACGGATTCCAACTCGCTCAGCTAACTGGCGGCAGTACGTGTAAATCCTCATCACCCAATTCCTTGGGCCCTTCCAACTGCTGAGTTAGAAACCTGGGCTTTTAGCTCAGTAGTTAAAGCGTCAGACTCCCAGACCTGTGTTTGGTGGACCGCCACCGGCTACACAGGCCTATGTAATAATATGCTTCACTGCACATACTAACACACACACACACAGACACACACACAGCATTCATGGAACAAACTACATTTCCCATAACATATGTGTGTGTCATCAGTACGTGTGTGTAGCATTGTAGGGCGTACTGAACAGGTGCCCGAGCTATCCCCCAAACTCTCTCTCGCTCACACACACACACACACACACACACATACCTGGAGGCTCATAGAGCAGACTAGCGCTGTTACACACAAGCATCCATATGTACCGATATGCGCACACATATACCTTACACACACACACACACACACACAAAGAGAAGAGGAGCCTGTGTGTTGGATGTGAGATGTAAATGAGAGGACGAGTGTGTGTCTGTGTGAGAGAGAGTGTGTGTTTGAATGTGAAACTGAGAGTGAGTGTAAATGTGTGTGTGTGTGTGTGTGTGTGTGTGTGTTTGCCAGCAGACTGTACAAGTAGTGACAAAGAAAAGGGGTTTCTACTTCCGAAAGGAGCCATTCATTTTCCACTTCAAAGGGCACTCTTTAACACACACACACTCACACACACACACATAAATGCCTTCTCTGCAGACACAGAAGGCACTTTTTAGAGACCAACTCTTTCCACACACACGCACACACACACACACACACACACACACAGAGAGAGTACACACACACACACACACAGAGAAAGAGAGTACACATACAGACAGGAAGAGAAGAATGCTGATAACTACAGAAATGCATCTTTCTGCTATATTCATGGTTCATACACATGGAAGGAATGATTGTGTGGGGATGTGTGAGTGTGTGTTTGTCAGTATGAGTATGTGAGTGTGTGTGTAGATGTGTGAGTGTGTGTTTGTCAGTGTGGATATGTGAGTGAGTGAGTGTGTGTGTGTGTGTGTATGTACTGTATGAGAGTGTGTAAAAAGTTAGGACAGAGTGTCATCTTCTGGAATACAAGCAGTTTTTAATGAAGCTCCCTCCACTCCACCCTCCCCCGACACACACACACACACACACACACACACACACACACACAGATCAATCTTCCTAAGAGCCCTCCCTTACATCATTAATGGGCCTCAGACACACTACTCTTCCTGCCTGATGACACTGGGCAAGTTTGATAGACTCAGAGGCTTGCCATGCATCTCTCTGTGTGTGTGTGTGTGTGTGTGTGTCTGTTTGGGTATTCAATGCTAATGTGAGCCTCTGTGTGTGTGTGTGTGTGTGTGTGTGCGTGCATAGGAGTGTATCAGGTGAAGACTCAGATGGGTATTTAGCACTGATGCATCTCTCTCTGTGTGTGTGTGTGTGTGTGTGTGTGTGTGTGTAAGTATCTGATGCGAGCCAGGGGAGGCAATCTGATAGGGTGACACATGTCCAATCCCATCATGCTTTGGGTCTGTGCCCTGGCCTGGGTGGCGTCTCCGTCTCCGATGAGCTCCTGATGACACCTCCTCTCTTTTCTCTCTCTCCTTTCCTCTCTCATTCTATCCCTCTCTCTCTTCCTTCCTCCTCTCCTCCCTTATTCTGTCTCTTTTTCTCCTCTCCTCCCCTCCTCCTCTCCTCCCCCTTTTCTCTCTTAGGGGCGTTTCACACTGAACACGCTTTTCCGCTTGTAAAACGCCAGTATTCTGAAAAATGAGTGACAAAAACATGCGAGGTCGAAAATGATAAATGTACGTCTTGTTGCTATGACAGCTAGATTTGGCTAAACCGCTAACTCCCCGACTTAGCTATGACTGGCAGCTAGGCAACGGGCCCATTGTTGAAGAAAACGCGACCTCAAAAGTTAAACTATTTTCAACTTTGAGCGCTTGCATTTTTTAGTCGCTTGCGTTTTTACTTGCACTTTATTTTACGCGAGGCGCATAGCAACGGTCAAGTCGCATCGTTCCATAGGGAAACAATTGAAATCGAGCGCCTGGAGGTGAAAAAAGCGTGTCAGTGTGAACGGGCTCTTATTGTCTCTTTTCCTCCTCTCCTTGTTTTCTCTCTCCTTTCCCCTCATTCTATCCCTCTTTCTCTTCCCTCCTCCTCCTCTCCTCTCCTCTCCCTTTTCTCTCTCTCCATACGCCTGCCTGTCTGTATCCCTCTTTCCTTTCCCCTCTGCCACTCTATTCTCTCTCTCAGGGGTATTCTCTGTGTCTTCAGACAGTAAGAGTCTGGAGTTTAGTGTTAGTGTTTTATCCAAGAGACAACAATAAAGCCAAAACTGAACGTTGCAATACCACAGCTGTCCACTGGGGTCCTGAGACCTACAGGCAGAGATGTTTGGAAACCGAGACCTTTCATAAGGAGCCCCATCCTGTTTCCATATGACGTTGGGTTCGAAGCTGACACGCCCCTTTAGGAGACTGGTAGTAAGCAGACCTTCGTTAAAACCAATGTGGAGTTCATGGGATTTTGCTAGATTTCTCCAATAAACTAAATTCCCTTATTTGAGGAAGGGCTTTGGACATTTTTATACCCCTAGTCACAACGAGCAGGTAAGTTAACTTAATGGAAGAAAACTAACTTTATTTAAGCCTAGGCAGCTAGAAAAGTGCCCTGCTATCTGATTACAAGCTAGCTAAAATGTTAGCGATAGCCACAATAAAGTTGTTAAATGTATAAATCACACACTCAATAAAACGTCACCTTCCTAGACAACATTACTGGTGCCAGGTAAATGAAATTTTACCGAGGTTCTCCGGTGCTAGCAATAGCCATATTCTCCTTGTAACCCAGGCAAAAACGGTTGGCATGTTAACGTAAGCTAGCTTGCTAGCTCGGTTAATAGATAAAATGAATTATTTACCCCGTGCCTGGAAATGTACCTCATGGGTATCACACACAAGAAAATGACGACTAAAACAACACTGGAAGTTATATTTTAATCATTTAACTGCTTATTAAGAGAAAAAGTTAATGTTATGACGTCTATGACGCACCTATTTAGGAGACTGGAACTGTATCCCGATTTTTAACGTTGGGGAAGCCTAGAACGATTCATCTCCACATAATACAGTATCTCTGCTACTGTAGTACTTGTAGTACTTGGTTGAAACACTCTGGCGATGGAAGGAGTTTGATTCTTCCCTTTGATAGAACTGATGTGCTTGGACAACTTGGCCACCTTAATGATCGAATTTTGTGTTTGCAAAATGGCAGCTAACACTAACTGAATGACGCATGTCAAAAACGAAACCTAATCGATTGGCTTTCGATTTGAAATGCCCCATTCTGTTACCATTAGCTATCTCTGCTATCTCAGTCTGCCTTGCATGAATTCCAGTGATTGAGGTGGCTATCAATAGCGCTTGGCACTATAAAACAGTAGGACTACGTGTTGATTCACGCCGGATTTTTCCTTTAAGTTTAATTCCCTCATGCACAGACACACGTACGCAGACACACACACACATAGGTAATTGTGGGTATATATGTGCATAATTTATTAATCTAATTTATTATTATTTGATTTACCATCTGACCACATTTTTCTTTCCATGCCCCATCTGCTCTATGTTTCTTCTCCATTGTCGCTTTCTAGGGGAGGATTTGTCTTTTGGACACTGCTGTTCCCATCGCTTACTAGGGGAGGATTTGTCTTTTGGACACCGCTGTTCCCATCGCTTACTAGGGGAGGATTTGTCTTTTGGACACCGCTGTTCCCATCGCTTACTAGGAGGATTTGTCTTTTGGACACCGCTGTTCCCACCATTTTTGGCTTTGAAGAAGACTGCCATACCAGTGGTATACGAGCGACGGTAGAGGTTGAGGTGTTACAATGATACGTCCAGGTAAACAACACACCTTCCACTACATCAGTTTAACTTAACTACACCATTCCAGTCCACCTCATATATTAAAATCACATCCCCTCCCTCCCCAACCTTGCAAAGCAGCTCCCACACCCCTCATACATCAATAAAACCAACAGTGTCGTTGACCATTTTGTAGTATGCATGCTCCATTTTTACCCTCCCTCCCACCATTCCCCTAAAAACCTCAACAGGGTCCAGAGAGCCACACCCCACAATTTTATTTTTCCTTGTCCTCCATATTGCCACCGTCCGAGCGACGGAGAAGGTAAGTGTGGCAGAGGAAGCGAGGCGAGGAGAAGGTAAGTGTGGCAGAGGAAGCGAGTGCGACGGAGAAGGTAAGTGAGATGGAAGTGGTAGGTGAGATAAGTGCTGACATTGCAGTGACAGCGAATGAATGCAACGTGGACAAACAGGCAACAGACCATACGTATTGTACAGTTTGAGCGTACGAGTCTCCAAGAGCGTTGAAAAGGAAGGCTTCTGTTGTACAAGACAAGCTATGTGCAGCTCGTAACAAAATGAGGTTGAAAGGACAGCAGGTAAGGAGACTGAAGGCAAAAGTGACTTCTTTGAAAGGCACAATTTATGTGCTTCGGAAGAAACTTCTCATTTCAACAGACTGTGCCTCCCTTCTTGCGAATCTTTGAAGATGTTCCTCGGGAGATCTTTCAAAGACTTCAGCAAGGGAAGAGGATCATGTTTTCAGAAAACATGTAACAGTTTGCCACCACACTGCACTTTTACTCTGCAAAGGCCTATGACTACATCAGGGAGAAGATGCACTTGGCTTTGCCTCATCCTCAAACCATCAGGAACTGGTACAGCAGCGTCTCTGCAGACCCAGGATTCACTGTGACCTCATTTACAGCTTTGAGAGGCCATGTTGATGAGCAAAAGGAAGCAGGAAGAGAGGTTGTTTGTGCATTGATGATGGATGAGATGTACATCTATCAACAAACAGAGTTTGGGGGTGACCAACTGCATGGCTATGTGGACATTGGCTCAGGGGAAATCGAAATGTTGCGGCAACGCAAGTATTGGTCCTCATGGTGGTTGCAGTCAATGGATCTTGGAAGATCCCCATAGCCTACTTCCTCATCAAAAGCATGACTGGTGCAGAGAGGCCAAACATTGTCTGTGAGAGCCTGGCTAGACTGCATGGGATTGGAGCTAGAGTGGTTTCATCGCCTTGTGATGAACCCTCACACAACTTCTCCATGATCAGTGAGCTTGGAGCTGAGCTTGACATCATAGACATGAAGCCATACTTTTTCCATCCCGAGGAGCACACACTGAAACTCCATGTGCTCTTGGACCCATGTCACATGATCACGCTTTTTCGTAATGTGTTCTCCACAGCTGGAATATTGATTAGAAGATATGGCCAAGAAATCAAATGGAGATACAGTACATTGAAGAGCTTCACAAACTTCAGGGGAAGGAGGGTGTGTGTCTAGGCAACAAGCTGAGAATGGAACACATCGAGTGGCCAAGCCAGAAGATGAAAGTCTAGTGTGGCGGATTCTCTTGAGTAGAACTGTGACCAGGAGCTGAAGTGTCCTCAGTTCAGTGGATGTGGAGCAACTGGTCACTTCCTACAGACAATTGACTGTAGCATTTAACATAATGAATAGCAGAAATCCACTCGGGGAAGGACACAAAGCACCTATAACAGATCGGGTCAAGGCTGAACTGAAGTCTCCCCAGAGAAAAACATCTCCACCTACAGCCTGAGCCCTCCTGCAGGGAGCTATGAGTGCTCAAGAGTCTGGTCTGCGCTGAGTCACTTCTCCGTAGGCTAAGATTGAGACGGAAAGACGTCGGCTATACAGTAATATCGTACAAAATCAGAAACAACCATCTTTAGTTTCACTGTTGGTTGCAGGACTGTGAATAGATGAGGAGGGGCTGGAGATAGCCGTTTGTCGGCATGGGATTTTGAAGGGGGCATAAAACTAGCCTGACATAGCCCGACCACAATACTGCTGTTCATCCGTATTCATGGTCTGGAGGTTCTTTAACCTGGCGCGATTATACTGCGGGGGGAGGGCATTCACTTTTGGTTTGAAGCTATTGGACAGCTCGTCTAATCAGCGTCGCTTATTGGCCGGTTGACTCTCTACCGATATAAACACGCCCAAGAGGACCGTTCCCAGACCATGGATACGTATGAACATTCGTATTATGGGCGGGCTATGTCAGGCTAGCATTAAACATGACTCGTGGGGAAATCTTTGCCTACCCTCTTTTCCTCCACATGAAATTCCCTGCCACATTCATATGCACAGACGTTGTCTGCAAATACTGGCCTTACATATGCCATGTGTGCATTTATGAAGACCTGGATGAACCACCAACTTCCCCTTGCAGATACATTCTGACATACAAGCTCAGTCAGAATCATCTGGAGCTGTTCTTCTCTGCGGTTCGAGCACATGGAGGTTACAACGACAACCCAAATGTCAGACAGTTCCGAGGGGCATGCAAGAGGCTTCTTGTCAGGCACCAGGTGAAGACAAGTACAGGCAACGGTCTCCTCCGTGATGATACCGTCATGCTGGACTCCGCACCTGTAGCTGTCAATCTTGCACGCAAGATGGATCTGGAATAGTTAGAAATGCCTTAGCCAGAAAGAGACGTTGGTGCTATCAACACACTGTCCTTGTACAAAGAGGCAGCAATTTCTTACATTGCAGGCTTCATAGTGAAGAAAATGCAAGAGAGGCTCACTTGCAAGCACTAACCATCGATAAAAATGTGCATACATTCATCAGCTTGAAGAACAGAGGTGGCTTACAAAAACCAAGCGTACAGAAAGGCGATCCCAGCAGCTTCTCAACTTGAATGAAGGGAAGCCTCCAACGGGAAAAGGAACAACAACAAAAAACCCCACTGTGGCCCAGGTTTTGATTGACTGTTCAACAAGAAATCTTTTCTCAGAACTGCACAACCACATGTTCGACACGTTAGCTGAAGTGCTGGTGAGGATAGCTTCCAGTTTGTAAGGAGAATGTTTACTTTTTTAGGAAATTTGACAGGCTTAGCGAAGAGTCTGTTGAAAACAGAACATGTTTTCCCACTTGACATTATACATGTAGTAGTGAATCTCGTAAATCACAGGCTGTGTATAGTCAGGCTATAGCACATGTGGGTGTGCTATAGCCTGGCTTTGCCTTCCTTTGTAGATCCACTCAATGGTGATTTCCCTCCATGACTCCGTCTGGCATTCCGGCCATTGGCATTGTTTGCAGAGATCAACTCCTGACCCTGCTTGCATTCTTCTACTAGTAACTAGCATCTTGACCTCGCACTGTAGACCCCTTTACAAGTTAGCATGTTACACAATGCGCAGCTTACGCTGGTTTTTCATGCAAGCCGAGCGGAGCTGCTGTCCTCGACTTCTTGTGTGAAGGGTGTGATTAACTGAACTAGCAAGCTAACTGGCTATCGAGGTGCTTAATATTACAACACTAATTTCTTGAAATGATGCTCACGATTAAATGTTTACCATTCCAGAAACAACAATAACCTCATATGAAGCCCTTACTGTACGTTCAGACCGCCAACGATAAATTGCCAAGAGTCGCCAAAGACTCCCAAGAAACATCGCTTGAGCACAGCAACCAAAACGGCAAATTTGCCCATGACGTTAGCATTCAAACGTTCGATCCTGCTTCTCTATTGGCATCTCACCAGTAAATCGACATTCTGATTGGTAATCGCCTAACCGCATCATAGCTCATTACATAAAGTTAACCGAAGTTCAACTTGATTTTATCGCCCAAGTTGCCTGCCACTTTTGTCGCCGAAATCGCCTGTCTCCATACAAAGTCAATTACTTCCGTCGCCCATGTCGCCTGAATCGGTCTCGGTCTGAACGCAGTTACAGTAAATCTAAGTTACGATCAAACAGCTCCACGGTCATCGATCGAATTTTCCAACCGTGAGAAGTACAAACAAGAATCTGATTGGCTACCGCCTGCGATACCGCTCCTTCATTTGCATAATATTGAACACTGCTAAACTTTTGCCGCTGGCTCTCGCTGCTCTACGTCACGTCTGACCGTTACTAATTGGAAAGCATTGAACACAGAGCACTGCTATGCTCCGCTCCCGCTTGCATGTACAAGCAATGATGTTAGAGGTTCGAGAAAAACAACCTGTCAAATGTATATGTACATATAATGTCTTAGGTTGAAATTTTTATGCTTTTAAATTTGGCGAAACAATTTGATTTTAATAAACCATCATTGGCTTCCAACTCTGTGTGCTGTCAGTGCGTAATTTTTCAGACACATATATATTATAAAATTTAGAGAAAAAGGTCTTCCAGTGTTAGCCTAGCTAATGTTAATGGCTCAACAGATGTATCCATGTACCTCTGAAAATATCTTAATAGAATAGAAATAGAAAATGTTTTTTGTTTTGTTTTTGTTTGCAGGTATTGGCAAGTACTACATTACAATAGACTGCAAGTATGCTAATTTGCAGCTAATGCTCATTAGTTACTGTACGTTCACACCAAGGGCTACTAAAGCTACATAACTGCTTTTTGTAGCTCAACAAAGCAGCTGCTAAAATGCTCAACTCGCTCTATCGCTCATTATAGGGAGCCGAAGTCACACCCTCTTCCGCTTTAGTATAGGGTCCTATCGAGCCTATTAAAATGAACGAACAGATACCTATAACTTCTGGTCCGCTTTGGCATGCGTCGTGGGTTTCACATATAATGTTTATAATGTTTAAATTTACATTTTGAGCTTCACAAACGTAAAAAATAAATTGATTGTAGACAAACTTCAAAAGTTACGTTACATAAAACAACAAACATAGTATTGATTGGCATGAATGGTTATCATTTAAATTCACATGCAACATATGTGTGACTCAAGTTATAAATCAAAGTGGACCAAAGTCACGTTTATTTGTCCATTCACTTTTTTTTCCGATAGGTCCCTATGCTAATCCGGAAGTTAGCGTGACTTTGGTTCCCTATTTAATGTGCCTGTTGTCATTCCATTCACAGTACAGCGTTTAGATTTTACATGCATCATACCTAATTTGCATAAAGTCTCTCAAACAGCTGTTTGCTTTTGTCGCTCTTGCCCATAGAAAGTGAATGACATCCGGAGTCGATTTTACAGCTTTAGTAGCTGTTAGTATGAACATACAGTTAGTGTTGGCTGCTGTTTCATTGCATTGCACAAAATCCAGCCATTCATATACCATCGATAGTACTTTGTCAAACAACAAGGTTACGGGATGATTCTCTCTGGATAATCTGAAAATGCTAAACTCACATAGGTACTTTGTCTTGCTACCTGGGGGCCATTCGGCATAGATATTGGATATTTTATATATTTTTGCATATCTATCTGCACCAATTTTTTTTTTTTTTTTTGAAAAAACCTTGTCTAAATGCAGAGTTAAAAGTGAGAATAAGATGCACAGTGGTACTGATGTGTGTGTGTGTGTGCTGATGTGCTTCTGTGTGTGTGTGCAGTTCTGGCACGCGATGTGGCTGCTGACGCTAACCTAAGCAGACAGCGCTGGAGCTCCAGTAAAGGGCAGAGAGCAGGTCTGGCCCGACCAACACACACCCCAAATGGGTCCTGACCAACACACACTCCAAATGGGTCCTGACAGCGCCTGCTTCACGCTGGACAAACGTTAGTGCAACGCTCACCCTCATATCCCCACTGCACTGGATGGCTGGCAGTGTGAACAGACCAGGATCCAGACCCTCAGGAGATAGTGTGTTATCATGTAGTATAGGTAGTACAGTATGCACAGTACACTAATATTCTATTACTGCTAGTAATAGACTACAATTCTATATGATATTCTATTGCCATATAATATGCACTCTTGCCTAAGTGTAGTACTTTGCCAATTAAGAAAATGCCAACAAACTGGCCAAACTGAAAGCCACCTTCAGACTGGCATGTTTTGAGTCCATTGGTACAATATACAGTAACGGCCGGCAATTATGCATTTTTTATGAGGATATGGAGACCAGATACGAACGGGTCCGAGCGACTGCGGTGCGAATCCGACAAGATTCTAGATGCATTCAAAAAATTGAATGCTTCAATATGAGCTCACTATATTTTAACATTTTACATCTGTCAAACACAACAGGAAAGTGACAGGCAGTTTATTAGAAGTTGCAGTGCAAGTTATGTGAACTATCGATTCACCGTCATTTCCTGCGGTTGAAAGACGTGTTGTGTCCAGCACCAATGGGGGCAGTATTGTGAAATTCGGAGCTGAAAACAACGTGAAGGTGGCATAAGGATCAGCTATCTAGGAGTAGAAAAACCTAGCCGCCTCGTTACACTTGACATAAATGTTAAGTAATGGAGTTCTAAACTCACTCTCAATGTTCTGCAGTTGCGTACTGGTTGTGACTAGGCCTTGATATTAAAATTAGATCTCATAAATCAGCTATGTAAAAGAGAGGTCTAAATCTCAGATAGCGCACACACACACACACACACACGCAAGATTGAATGTAAATGAGCGGAGTAAAAATACCAGTGACTCGAGAGATTAATTCTACAGTAACTGCACAAGAGAACAGAGAGGCTCTTATTAGGAGCAAAGTCATCAAGAACACATTTGAGTGTGTGTGTGTGTGTGTGTAGGGAAAGCTTCGGTTTCTTCTCTTGCGGCGGTGTTTTTATGCCCGTGTGAAGGAGCCTGTAAATAAATAAACAAACAGAAAATAACTAAAATTACCCCAAAGTATCAAATACAGTAAAATGTAAAATGTAAAAAAAAAGTTTAAAAGTAAAGAAATAGTCCAATACCTGGGTATTTAAGGGGTAGTGGGAGAGAGAGAAGGGTAGGGATCGGAAAATGACATCGGGTCAGAATCGAACCCGGGTCCCCCGGATTTGTGGTATGTCGCACTAGCCCACTGAGCTATGCCGCCTACTATAATTCGTTTCCATCACAAACTAACGGATCGTTATGGACTGCGAACATGTGATTGCGGTGTGAATCTGGCCTCAGAAAGTGATTGGGCTGTTGTGAGTGGGAGGCGGGGTCAAGAGTCGGGTCTTCTCTGTGAGGACATGTGGGCCGTCCATTACCATAGCAACCATCTTATCTGGACACCTGGTAAATTCACCTCAGGAGAACTCTCTGTCTCTCAGTCTTCCAAATCCAAAGATGCCTCAAAGGTATAACAAAGAGGTTTTGTATTGCCAAAGCAGGTGTGTAGATAGACTGTGTGTGTTTTGTTTTTGCTGACAGAGAAATATAAACCACAATAAGTGTCTTTCAGGCTATGGCGTAGTTAAATGTATTTTGCTGCTAAGGCAACCGTAGGTCCATCTCCTGAAAGGACAGACACACATTTTCTCATTTATGTCCAGGGCTTCAGCGTTTGGCTGGCTAGTTTTAAATTTACAGAAAAGGTTTTTCTTAATTCTCTTTTCACAGTACAGTGCTTCTCTTGAGTGCACACACACACACACACACCCTTTCTCCTCCACTCTCAAGTCACACACACACTTTCTCTCTCTCTCACACACCGTATCTCCCCAACTCTCTTAGTCACACACCCTCTCACTCACTCACTCTCACAGAGTCAACATTCTCTCTCTTAAACATACTCACTCTCTCTCTCTCACACACACACACACACACCCTCTCTCTCCCTACAGTATGGTTGGGTCTGTGCCTCTGTGTTGTCCATATAATGATATTTTAAGGCTGAATGGAGCCTGGATCTTAAATTATGTAACAGCCATAGTAAATTATGCCACCCTCAATATCTCTGCTGTCCAACACTTTGTCTTCTCTGCCCTTTCTCCCTCTCTCTCTCTCTCTCTCTCTCCCACACACACACACACACAGCTTAGGTCAGTGTGTGTATGTGTTGAAGTTTGTTGGAGCAGTGAATTTCTTCCTTTAGACACACACACACACACACACACACACACACACATACACACACACCTCAGGCATTTGCCCAGACTCTGCAGTGTATCTACACTGTATTTACTTCCTTCTTCAATGCAGGTGAAAATAGTTAATTAGAAGGAGAGAGCATAAGACTGAACACGCAGAAAGAGAGAATTCGCAGAAGGAGAGAGAAAGAGAACACAAAAAGACCAATGTAAGTTCAAGCAAGATTCGATCTTTGGTATTATTTGCCCTCAATGTTGCCTTCCAGGTAGTGGGGTTTAGGATAACGGTAGGTTCACACCGTATATGTCCGTTGATGGACGACGGGGGAGGGGTCTGATGGAGGGGGAGTCAATTCTGTCGATTGTGATTGGTTGGGCGGATCCGTCACCAGCTAAAAACATTTTCACATTTCGCGAAAGCTCCATTCAAAGTCAATGGGATCCGTCGACAGACGTGTACAGTCTTAAGGTTCTTTGAAGTTGTGTGAAGCATAAAAACCTTCACATGCCAGTGTACCTGCGGGATGGTGTCCACCTAAACCCTATTGGCAACACTGTGCTCATGCGGAACATAAGTGCTCACCTTAGGTTCCTGCTATGAGCCCCAAAGGTCATTTTAAGGGCAACCCCCCCTTAAAGGGAAGGGGCAGAGGGATGCGCCGCATGTCATATGCATCCATTGCGGGGGAAATGATTTGGGTTACACCACTGGGATGGAGCTGATCCATAAGATCAGGAGTGATCTTGTGTTGATCATGTCTCTGTTCCCTGGAGCCCAGATTGTTTTCTCCAACACCTGCGACCGCAGCGTGGACATTGTGGTGCACGGCGTGGCATCGGTAAGACCATGAGGAACGTAAACAAGGTCGTGGACTATTTCCTCTGTGATGTGGGCATGATCAGCGTGAGGCAGGAGGGAGTTAACCTGAACCAGACTGGCAACACCATGCTTATGGCTAATCTTATAGGCCATCTCCAAAATATGCTGTGAGCAACAAACGGCCCTCATCAGGGCCACCCACACATGAGCGCAATACAACGTTTGTAATGTTCTTCACTATTACTATAGATTTTGACAATGACGGATGTGGCTACGATTTGACTAATTGGAGATAGTTGGGTGTACTGGGTAGAGCACCATGCCAGAGCAGCTGGTGTCCCTAACCTTTCTCTGCACTGCAAGGTGGAATGGTTTGGTCGGAGGGGGTTAAAGTGGGACCAACTCATCCTCTTGCTGGTGTCTGAGAAGGGACGAAGGGAACCTCCACAGATCCTTTTCATCCACGTCTGAGGAAATGACTTGGGATACACCAAGGGAACGGAGCTGGTCTCCAAGATCAGGAGTGGTCTTGCTGAGAGATAATGTCTTTTCCCAGGGGCCCGGGTCGTTTTCTCTGACATCTGCGAGTGCAGAGTGTGGATGAGGGGGGACCTGTGGTGTGCCTGGTGGTCTCGACCGTGCACGCCGCAATGTTAACAAACTGGTGGGCATCTTCCTCAGGGAAGCTGGCATGAGTTGTGTGAGGCATAAAAACATTCACATGCCACTTTATGCCAGTCTACTTGCGGGATGGTGTCCACCTGAACCCCTTTGGCAACACTGTGCTCATGCGGAACATAAGTACACACCTTAGGTTCCTGCTATGAGCCCCAAAGGTCATTTTAAGGGCAACCCCCCTTAAAGTGAAGGGGCAGAGGGATGCGCCGCATGTCATATGCATCCATTGCGGGGGAAATGATTTGGGTTACACCACTGGGATGAAGCTGATCCATAAGATCAGGAGTGATCTTGTGTTGATCATGTCTCTGTTCCCTGGGGCCCAGATTGTTTTCTCCAATATCTGCGACCGCAGAGTGGGCATTGTGGTGCACGGCGTGGCATCGGTAAGACCAGGAGGAACATAAACAAGGCTGTGGATTCTTTCCTCTGTGATGTGGGCATGAACAGCGTGAGGCATAACAACCTCTGGTGGTCTAGGCCTATATGTAGCAAAATCTTAACACATTCTTACTGATTATATGTATATAGAAATGTTTTTGATATTAATGTTGCGTGCATTAGTACAGCACCATGTTGCTAAGCATCCAGTGTTTACAGTCTTCCCCAGTTGCTATGTGAATGCTGTATGGGGTAAGACGCTAAACTTTTCCCACAGAACACTTGAATTCAATAGCTTGATTTCTATCAATGAAACCAAAGTAATACCTTTCCAAGTACTGTATGTATACTAATGTATTGTAATTGTTAAAACAAAGTTTTGAGGTCATTTAATACTTTTATGGTCATAAACGTTCACGTATTATTTACTAAGTGTTTATTTGTTATGACTTGATATTTTGTAAAACGAGACGGGGAGTGAGGTAAGATAAATCTTAAAACATGGGTTTTGTAACACAAAAATATATCTGTGGCGATATACGTTGTTGCAACTAGACGCGACTTTTGACAATTTATCGCTAGTGGTCTGAACGTACAGTAAGGCCTGATCAAACAAAATCAGAATTGATTAAGTTAACTAGCATGCTGATTTCAAGTCGATCTTTAATGTGAGTGAAGCTATGTGAGTTACTCTCAAACTAGTACTTATTCAAAACAATAAAATGGCGGGAAAACACTGGCACTTTGCTAAAGTCGCTAGTAGCTAATAGGACTTCAGGGTTAGCATTTGAATTGATAATGATAGGTTGAGTAAGTTGTGATTAGACTATACATTTTATGTCATAATCTGGCTTGTCAGGCTACCAAAATCCACGACTAGTAGTCAACAGAGTACAAATGTTCAGAATGACGTGACACCCTGGAATCAATGCATGAGCTTGCTTAATCTTTTATGGATAATGGTGGGGCAGACCAAATAACTTGCTCCTACATTGTGTCTGACAGTAGAAATGCTAAAATTGCAGCCTGTATTATGAAAATGTTGAGCGATATAACAAAATTTCTTATAGAAGCCATAGTGAAGGCATCCTTGACAAGATTCTTTCAAAATGAAGTTTGGCTAATAATCCAACATAGTGGAGCTAAAGCATTTATTTCTGTGTTAATCTAATCTTTTATGGATAACGGTGAAGCAGATAAACGACGTCACTAGCACCACCATTGTGTCTGACAGTAGAAATGCAAAAATTGCAGTCTGTTTTATGAAAATGTTGAGCGATAAAACGTGATTCCTCATATTAGCCATAGTGAGTTACCTCACTCACGTCAGATGTAGCGCTACGTGCGAACATCTGATCCTCCGCGATAGACGATTTATTTCAGGAGCCAGAAATCCTTGAATCTAACTGGACAAACGGCTTGTCCATCAATTTAATTGACGTACACTTCAGCCAACCACATCGAAACCAACCGACGACGCTGGTTACGTTTGTTGGATTGGTTGAATTCAAAACAGTTAATTCTTCACTACGTCACACCCTCTACAGCAGCCAGCAGCCCTGATTGGTCCGGTTAGGAAATATTGGGCTTGAAATCCCTCCCAATGGCATCAACATCAGATCGTTGCGCTGAGGCCTTACGAAAGTTACGTAGCACATGATCTGACGTGAGTGAGGTAAATAGTGAGAGCATCCCTGACAAGAATCCTTTAATTTAACACATTTCTGTGTTAAATTAAATTGTGCAAATATAAAAGCTATATGTACTTCAGGATATTAGAAGAGCACAAATGATCAGTTTGACAACATATGAGATTGCTTAATTTTCTATGGATAATGGGGCAACAGATAAACGAAAATTGGAAAATAAGCCATTTTCTGATTTTAAAAGAATAGACGAAGAACGAGAAAGCACCCATCATCTGTCTCTTGTTTGTGACAATACAAACAGAAGGCACGATTCTATATACTAATCAGGAAATGAAATGGTGCCAATTATGAATTACCAATTTTGTGTCTTTCCAGTGAGAGGGGCTTTGGGGCTAATAGCTAATTCTTTGGTCACTGACAGCTAATCGGCTGCACAAGATAAAACACCAACATGCATTAGACATGTCGAAAAGTTGCTGGTTGGGACATGAAGTCTGCAAGTGTAGCCTACTACCGCCAAGTTCACAAAGCCATTGCACATTATATTGTATTTGCTAACTGCTTCAGCATTTTGTCTTTAGCACATTCACTTCACTAATACCAGAGCCTGTTTACCTAAAAATAAATTCGGCTACAAACCTGTGCCATGGACACGTTCAGCTTACCTGGAATAAGTTGACAGCTAGCCAGCTATCTGCCCTATAATCCGACTTTCCTAGCTCGAAATGATAATCATAACAATAATTCTAACAGGTAAAAGTGTTAATGAATTTGGCACAGGTTTTCCTTGTGTCTGTGAAACAGCAACGTTTGACATAATCGGTTAGCGTTCTGTACATTAGTTAGGGCTAGCAAATGAATAATAAAGGGCTAAGTTACTTTCCTCGAAGCTGAGTATAGTTGTCTGTAATATCGAACTGTGCCCTGTCATGCATTAAATATGAAACGTCCCCGGCAAGTATCTACTTGACCACAGCTTCAGTTTGATGTCTCTAGGACGTTTATTTCACTAAATATAACTGTCCCTAAAAATAATCCTCAACATTTAACATCATACTTTCCAAAGTTAATGTAAGAAGTGAGTCGTAGGCTAGGAAAAAGCAAGTATGCTCCCCAACAAGGTTTTCCAACTAGCATTTATGTTTAGCATTTATGTTTAACGATCATGTGTAAGTATTGAATGTATTAGCAGAGAAATTGTAATAAGGGGAGAATTTTCACTCTCGGAACACTTCCGGTGTGGTATTGCACCTAGGGGCGCTCGCGGGCGAGTCCAAAATGGCTTGGGTTCAATGGAGCTGCACCACAAATTCCTAAACATTTTTGTCTTAAAAATGCAATACTGTTTACGATACAGGGGGCAGAGATTGTATAAATAATCGTGGAACAACATTTTTAGGTGCTTTCGTTCACTATAACATCGACATGTAGTCTCCTCATTCCTCCCTCACAAGCCCTCACTCACTGGCCAGTTAGCATAATGCTAGCGAGGCACAGGCAAAACAGGCTCACATTGTGAAAAACTGAGAGGGTTTGGATGTTTGTTAATTCACTTTTTATGGCTAATCTATGTCCAACTTGCAAAAAATAAATTCAAATCTAACGGTTCCTGACGTCTAATGGGTATAAACAGTACATTTAGCCATGTAGCTCATGTATTTTGGACTCGCCCGCGATCGCCCCCTAGGTGAACTGCAGCCAAAAACCGGTATAATGGGGGTGAATGGGGCTCTGGTATTAGCAAAGTCCTTCTAAGCCTTAGAATCTAAGGCAAGTCCCATCACTCGGCCGCCATATTGGACACGCCTCCGGGCAGCTATTTGGGCTTAACAAGACCAGACCCTCCAAAATGAATGGGGAAATATCCATAAGTACAGATTGGCTGGTCGTATGGACTTAAAAAGTATATGGTGTGAATCCTTGTTTAAATCTGAGTTGAACAGTGCCAAAATATACCAGACAGACGCTAAAACAAAGCTAAAAAGACGTTATTTAAAACGGCAAATTGCTTACTGCGCCTGCGCTGACAATCGCGGCATGGCTATCACCATAGTGATGGAGGGAGTAAACAAAAAGCTAACTGTCAGTCATACAGCGTTCAGTAACGCGATTGGCTATTTCTACCGTAAGGCAGGACTTCCAGTTTCTCTACTCCGCCATCTTTGCGTCACGATCGGCCGTAGTGCATTTCAATGGGAGGACTTCTGAAGTGATTTGTCTCCTCCTATATAAGTGTCTCTGGTATTAGCCATGTGTCTATAAATTCACTTTTCTTCTGTTTAATGTTAATTAGCACACTGGCCTAGCCTATTTTTACAGAGCTTGTCTGAATGACGCGGTGCTTGCACCGATGAATTCTGAAAATCAGGATTGGAAAAACGTGCTGCACATTTTATTCCCAATACTCAAATTCTGTGGTCAAGAAAATCAGTGAATGGGTCACATTCCGCTTTCTGTCAGAACTGCCAAACCGAAAAACGGATAATGAGACAAGAAACGATGTGTGCCCCATTGTACCAACGTTGGTATAAGCAGTAATAACCCCCTAATTATTAATATCCAAAAAAGAGCCCTCAAACTATATCACTCAGTCTCAAGACAGCTCAATCATCAAAAAATGAGACCTAATCGGATTACAAACACAGAAAAAGAAAATTACATTACCTATTGGAAAGAAATTACCAAAACACAATCAAAATTACAATGTTATTTGTCCCTAAAACATGATTATACAACAGCCACTTACCTGAGTTTACCTGATTTTATTAGGGTGAAGAGGAAAATCTGGAGGAGTTGCTGCATGAGCTTTAAAAACAAATAAATAAATTATTATAATTTGATTTGGTTTAAATTGTTGATTGTGTGTTTTCCTTAAACTGAGGTTATTTACATTGCAATGTTTGAGCTTGTGACTTAGGTTGGCTATGGTATGTTGGTTCAAAGGGGTTAAGGGGTTTTAGGTTTGTTACTATGCGTTCAGACCAAGACCGATTCAGGCGACATGAGAGACGGAAGTAATTGACTTTGTATGAAGACAGGCGATTTCGGCGACAAAAGTGGCAGGTGAACTTCGGTTAACTTTATGTAATGAGCTATGATGCGGTTGGGCGATTACCAATCAGAATGTCGATTTACCAGTGCGATGCATGTAGAGAAGCAGGACCGAACGTTTGAATGCTACGTCATGGGTAATTTTGCCATTTTGGTTGTTGTGCTCAAGTGATGTTTCTTGGGAGTCTTCGGTGACTCATGGCAATTTATTGCTTGCCGTCTGAACGTACAGTTACTGACGCTGTTTTTTCATGCAAGCGGAGCGGAGCCGCTGTCCCCGCTTCTAGTAGGTGTGTCGATTTGTGGGAACGGTACTTAGCTTGCTATTACAACACTGATTTCTTGAATGAAGCTCACAACTAAATGTCATCCATTCCAGCAACAACAATAACCTCATACGAAGTCCTTACAGTTATTCTGTTTTTGACAAGTTACGATCAAATGGCTCCACGGTCATCGACTTTTCCAACCGTGAGCAGTAAAAACAAGCAATCTGATTGGCTACCGCCCACGATACCGCTCCTTCACTTGCATAATATTGAACACTGCTCAACTTTTGCCGCTTGCATGAAAAAAGTAAAGAAAAATGCTTAAACAAGAAATTACATTGTTTAATTACTTCTGTTCTGTTATATATGAAATGTCAAAACGTAACTTTGGTTTTCAATAATTTGTAAGGGTTCTCATTAGCGCTGGGCCAATTATGTGGTTTATACTATCTATGCTGATTTATCCAGAACTGACCGATACGGCCTCCAACCAAATGCTATCCTCCCCTCGACTTGTTACTGACAAGGTAAGTCAAATAGTGGACTGTTCAGCGAAGATTATTGCGGTGTTACAGTAGGTTTGATTCCTGGGTTTTAATAAGTAGCGAATTACCATAATCTAACTGTTGACTAAGCTATAGCAAAGGTGTTGATACCTACCAATATTAAGAACATTATTGCTAATGTTTGACTAGAAATATTAGTTAATACATATGAAACAGCAAATTTGCCCATGATGTTAGCATTCAAACGTTCAATCCTGCTTCTCTACAGGCGTCTCAACGGTTAATCGACACTCTGATTGGTAGTCTCTGAACAGTATCGTAGCCCTTTACATAAAATTTTTGAAGTTTAACTTTTTGCGCTGAAGTCGCTCAAGTTTTGTCGCCGAAATTGCCAGCCACCATTGTCGCTGAAATCACCCGTCTCCATACAAAGTCAGTTACTTCCGTCGCCCGTGTCGCCTAGATTGCTCTTGGTCTGAACGCACAGTAAGGGGGTGGCTATGGCCACTACCCCACTGACATGGAACATAATGGGAACTTTAACTAAGGTTGCCCCATGGTTCTCCTATGGCTATTTGAAGAACATTATCCTATTTTAGTTCAGAGAATTAAGAATTAGAGTGTGGTAACTTTTCGCAAAATGTTCCCACATAAGGGAATAAAACGTTCTTCATGTTTGGCTAGCATATGGCAGTATTCGATTACCAAAGTTTTCTGCTGCAAAGCTGCTAGCGGGTGTCAACACCATATAGGCAGTTGGGCAAGCTACTCAGTAAATGTAACAAATTCAGCTACCAGTTACTCCACATCATTTGAAACTTCACTACACCAAAGCTACCGGAAGACAAAATAATGCAAGCTAAGCTATGAAAAAATGTCAGAAGTAGATTAACTCTTGTGAAAAAGGCCTATAAATAAATTTTGTGATCCAACCATTTTTTTCCCAAATAAACTCCATTTAATTGACACATGATGAAGACACAATTGATTTTCGTTTTCATTATGGACACCTTTGAGTATAGTTGGGTCATATATAGAAGTTCTGTGACCGTGGAGAGAAAAGGTTTGTTTCTCACTGGATTTGTCATCTGTAAAGGTTAAATAAAAAAATGAGCCAGGGTGCCCCTCACAAAAATGGTGGGGAAATTTTTGGTCAGGAGCCCTATATCCAAAATGGCTGCTGCCAGCCAAGCTGGAAATGTACTTTTTAATGGTTTTGCCCACAGTGCTGCATAATACATGGTTTCTGAGACTATTTGGGTCAAAAATTCACAAATGATGTAGATTTCTTGATTTGACCTATGTTTGACCTTCAAATTCAAGATGGCTGCCACTTTTGGCTCTTTAAATGTCAATTTTTCAAGATCGTCAGAGAGCCTTAATATTAGGCTCAAATGAAAGCATGACTCATACTGAATTCAGTTATGGATAGTAAAATTACAACTTACACATAGGTTAGCAGATGTCTTAGGTGTAACCAATGAAAGCAGGAGACAGAGAAGATTCTTTGGCGGGGTTGTTTTATTAACATAACATTACAATTTTTACAATTTATTTATTGAATTAACTAAAAAGACTCTTCATCTGAATCTGTTGAGTCTCCACACTGACTCATCTCATCACTGCTACTTTCGTCTGAGCAGTCATGAGGTGTGAACTGCTGGGGCAAGGGGGCAGGTTGTGACGCACTGGTCGACACTTTCCATTCACTAGCTGGCAATATGTAAGGTAGTTTGACCTTTCCATATGAAGATTCAAAGAGTCATCGTCAGGTGGGAGATGGATTGTACTCTTATTCTTCAGTTTGTGCCATTTGGAGAAAAGAGGCTGTTGGCACGTAGTGATGAGGAGTCAGAGGAGGAGATGAAACGCTTGTCCACAAGATTGCAGCCGTGGCCCCCAAAGAGGGACTCTAGCGAGCGGGACTCATCCCAGGATGAGGAGCAAGAAAGCCCCACGTCTGATCCACGAGGTGACTGTCTCTTTGGCTGTCCCCAATTTAATTGGCAATGGGGACTCCGAGGGAGGGATCTTGGCAACAGCAGGACTGGAAAGATGCACTGACACAGTTTACGAGACAAGAGCGGCCAGCTATCCCAACGCGAACCTTCTCCCTTTCTTGAGCAGAGCAGTTTTGGACAGGATGGATGGTACTTTCGCAGTTTTGACACAAATGATTCAAACAGGAACCGTTGCAAGTGCAGATAGGACTCCCAAAGAAGCCTCTCTCTCTCAACAGTTGCATGGACCTCTCCTCCCACGAGACAGGCCTTGATCCCGTCTCAGTTCTTGCTCTGACGACCACCCTCATGGGACATATGGAGGACGAGTGGTTCGGGCCTCCTACAGACAGTGTAGACTCTGGCTACACCTTCATCATAAGCTCCCCCCGCGAAAACGCCAGCTCCGTCCACCAGGAAGTCCACAGTCGACTTGTCCCAGCGGAGTCGTCCGCTCATCAATGGAACCCAAGGGGATAATGCAGGACACTGGAAAGTGCATCGCAGTCGATTCTCCTCCTCCTCTGCCTCACCCAGTCTGGGGAGGGGGGTGAGGCGAACGATTGGACGAGCACTTTTCCTGTACGGCCATAAAAGAACCAAGCAACCAGTGTTCCCAGCAGCACAAGGGTCAGAGACATCCGACCCGGGTCTCTCGATCGCTCTCCATGTCGGTGATAGATGGCCCGTCTCAGGAAGGACAAGGATTCTCATCTGGCTCAAGCAACTCCCAACCCAAAGAACGAAGCTGGACTAGAGAGGGGGAAGAATGAGTCTGTCTTAGTCGAGGAGCTAGAGAGGAAGGGAGCTAGTAACACTCGGTGAGGGTCGACTCATCCTCCAGTTTGGAAAGCCAGTTTGGTCGTGCGAGTCTCACTCTACCTAGTGGCGTTCACGCCACCCCCCAGGGCCAGCTCTTCATCGTAGACTGCGGGAATGCTCGAGTCCAGGTGACAGATGCCATGGGAAATGTATGCAACAGGTTAAATCACCAAGCAATGGCTCAGGCACAGGACGCCGCTGTCGGAACTATTTTGATGTGGCCGTTAATGCCAAAGGCCTGATAGCTCTGAGCTGTGTCTGCCGGCGAGCTCTCCTCATCTTCAACTGCCATGGACGTCTCCCTTCAGACTTTCGGGGGAAGCCCTGCCCCTGGAACAACTGCGCAGCCTCTTCAGATGGGCTGGAAGCACCCCAAGGCGTCACTGTCACCAAACGGGATGGTGGCTGACATCCGTAAGGGCACTCTGACAGCTTTGCAGCTGGACCCCAAGACAGGGTCCAGGCTAGAGCGCACTATAGGGACCGGTTTCCACAGACCTTACCTGGTTGCAGCGTCTCAGTACTCAGACCTGCTGGCTGTGTCAGAGAGGGGCAGTGAGACCGGGCGCGAGCCTTGTGTGAAAGTCCTGGACTCGGGGTGGACCACTGTCCGAGTGCTGGGCGTATGCTCGGGCATGGGCCCTGTCACTCTCTTGCCTCTGGCGCATCTGTATTGACCGCGATGGGGAAGTGCTGGTGGCGGATTGGGCACAGCAGGAGAGCTCCTGGGACGGAGTGGGAGAGAGTCTTGAATTAAAACATGACGTCAGAGCGGACATGAAGGCATTTGTCCTCTCCGTCATTTATGCTGAGAGTGCAGATGTGTGCTGCGGGCAGGCCAGAGTTTCCAAATGGCACAAACTGAAGAATAGAGAGTACAATCCGTCTCCCTTGACGATGACTCTTTGAATCTTCATATGGAAAGGTCAAACTATCTTACATATTGCCAGCTCCATTACAATCTACAAGAGCATCCTTCTCCCATTGGTCCACGGCTGGGAACTAGTGAATGGAAAGTGTCGACCAGTGCGTCACAACCTGCCCCCTTGCCCCAGCAGTTCACACCTCATGACTGCTCAGACGAAAGTAGCAGTGATGATGAGATAAGTCAGTGTGGAGACTCAACAGATTCAGATGAAGAGTCTTTTTAGTTAATTCAATAAATAAATTGTAAAAAATGTTAATGTTATGTTAATAAAAACAACCCCAAGCTAAAGAATCTTCTCTGTCTCCCTGCTTTCATTGGTTCCACCCAAGACATCTGATAACCTATGTTGTAATTTTACTCTCCATAACTGAATTCAGTATGAGCAGACCTTTCATTTGAGCCTAATATTAAGGCTCTCTGACGATTTTGAAAATTGACATTTAAAGAGCCAAAGTGGCAGCCATCTTGAATTTGAAGGTCAAAAATAAGGTCAAATCAAGAAATCTACATCATTTGTGAATTTCTTGACCCAAATAGTCTCAGAAGCCATGTATTATGCAGCACTGTGGGCAAAACCATTAAAAAGTACATTTCCAGCTTGGCACTGGCAACAGCCATTTTGGATATAGGGCTCTACAAAAATTTCCCACATTTTTGGTGAGGGGCACTCCGACTCATTTTTTAATTTAACCTTTATAGATGACAAATCCAGTGAGAAGCAACTGCTTCCTCTCCACGGTCACGGAACCTCTATATATGACCCAACTATTATGGCACCTGTCCGGCAAGAAATGCATCACAGTACTGTAAAGAACTGATCTGCCGTTCATGGCCTAGATGATTTGCTGTTGTGAACTGATGCCCTGAAAATGTACCTTATGGAAAGCTACCAGACTAAATGGCCAAAAGTACACTTATGAAAAGTTATCAGATTCAAGAAATAGCTACGCTACAGTCAAGCTACTCAGAAATGTTGTTAACCTAGTAGCTTCACTACTTGTAGCAAGCTACTGCCCAACACTATACACGAATCTGAAGAAACTACCGGAAGTAAGCAGGCGCCATTATTGAGCTACCCAGATCACCAATCTATCCATAGGGATAACATGATGGCACACCATAAAATACCATGATTTACGACATTCACTACTACTTAATGGTAGTCAAGTAGTCAACTATAATGTCAAAGTATTCCATGGTCTTTGCTGTTAGCTGTCATTGACTGTGCATTGCTAAAAAGGTTTGTTGACAGAGTCCAACAATGGCGCCGCCACAAGATGGCAGCCTACACAAAAACGCTTGTCGGATTTGTCTATAGGCAGTGTAACCCTACCCAATCATGAAGCTCAAAACAAGTTAAACCTAACTTAGCCGCACCCCTAACGTTGTCCAAGTGCAAATCTGCTGTTAGATTGCTAATACAGAAAACATTACAGTGATGGCTAGGACTCACCAGTAGAAAACCGTATCATGTAAGCCTAACTTGTAGGCCTAATAGTAATGTAAACATGAAAAATAAACTCCCTCTGAAATTGAGAGTCAAGCAGCCTAAATTAAAATAGGCAACGATAACCGTATTGTAGGCAATATGAAAAGACATTTAGATAGTAAAATAGGTCGATCATCTGCTCTCTCTGCCTCTGGGTAGGGTTAACTGTTTTTAGCATGCTGGCAAACTGAATATTTGCAGGTCATTAGAAGATCTCTACCTTGTTTTGGTGCAATTAAATGGTTTCCTTATTGCAGTGTTAGGAGAAGAATAACTAATCCATGTTTAGTTTCTTTATTTTAAAGCCTGATTCTCACACAAACTTGCACGTTCACAGTGCCGGAGGGGACCCGTACTTTAAGGATTTATGACATGATATTTTGTAAAACGAGAAGGAAAATGAGGTAAGATTAATCTGAAAACATGGGTTATGAAACACAAAAGTACGTCTGTGGCGATATACGTTGTAGCTACCAGACACATCGAACTTCAAACGAGTCAACGCCTCCTTGGCGACCAAGATGTTTGTTGAAATCTCCCAGTTGCCCTCTCGTGTGACCAAAGTGTTAAGGTACAGTAATGCCTATTAGGCTGTGCCGCCAGGAAGGTGCTGTTGGATGCAAAAAAAAAAAAAAAAAAACATTGAGCGCTCCGGACCCTTGCAGTGGTCTGCGGTGTGATTGAGACGAAACCTGATTGGTTCCTTTAATGTGACTGTCAAACACAGGAGGAATGGAACCTTTTTAATTACGACCGTAATTAACAAGACTGTGTGCCTCCCCACCCCCTGTGTCACACTCTCCCTATACCGCCTCTCACACACAAGGACACACAGGTCTGTCTGTCTGTCTGTGTGTGTGTGTGTGTGGCATTGATCGGAGATGCTAGCGGGCCTGTGGCCATATTGATCCACAGCGGTTTATTATGGATGCAGATATGGTCACCATGGGAGCCAGAGGTGCGCGGTCAAGCAGGAGAAAACGCGGCAAAAGTGATTACTGGGCGAGATTTATTAATCAGTCAGGGAGGATAATGTTCCCATTACACCAAACAGTCAACACAGCTGTGTGTGTGTGTGTGTGTGTGTGTGTGTGTGTGTGGGAGTGACAGCCTCCACACTAGGTTCATTACAAAAGCTTACCGTTCTCTTGGGACAAGCTGGCCGTCAATTTAGCCGTCAGATACACACACACACACACACTCAAACTGCATTCTGTACACACTCTAATACACACCTTTATTGTCTGTGCTGTCATAAACCAAGTGGGGGTGGGGAGCACACACACACATCCGTGTTCAGCAAAATGAGGTTCTAAAGAGCCGGCTGTATAAATCTGTCATGTGCTTGTCTGTTTTTCTTTTGCTGCTGAACATGGGCTTTTTTCTTCTGCCATTAGGCTACAGCTTGTGTGTGTTTTGTCAAAGAATGTGTGTGTTTTGTTTTGTGCTGTGACAACCCAGCAAGCAAGCACACATGGGCCCCTTTTGGGTCCACTTTTGGGTCAGCATGGGGCCCCTATTCACCTTATTCTGCAGGTAAACATGGGGGCTGTCATGATTGTCATTCAACATCTGGTCTAGCAACGCATTGACTTTACGTTTACGTTTTAACGGTCTAATATAAGTGGTCTTACTATGAAGTTGTGCTCACTACATCCATCAATAAAGTTAGAACAGCTACAATAAGGAGTTTTGTGATTGCCGTATTTCTTGAAAATGACGTTGATTTGAATGAGAGGCAGCGTCTAACGGAGGTTCCAAGACAATCGGAGGGCAAATGCGGAAGAAAAAAAGACAAAAAGGGGCAGGGCTGCATAAGGTGAATTGGGATCACTTTGGACCAGCAAAGGGCCCCTATTGGGATCACTTAGGCCTCGTTCAGATTGGCATCCCAAATCCGATTTTTTCATATCCAGATTGTATCTAGAATTGATTTCGGGTGGTCTGAACAGCAGAAAACCACATGAATTCCGATTTTTCCGAATCTGTTACGCTCTACATACCCATGTGGTGTCAATTGCGATTCATATCGGATATGCTGCGATCTGAACAGCTTTTCCACATGGGATAAGATTTCACCGTGTCACTTGCGTCATTTGTCACGTGACACAAACATCAACACGTGGAATGCAGATGGACGGAAGTGAGAGATCAATGTTAATTCTACTTTTAAAAAACAGTGTCGTTTGCTATAACAACGTGTCAGTGCGCGTTATGGATTTGCCGCAAGTTGGAGTTTACCTCGCGTGTGGAAAGCAAGGCTTACCTTGCGTGTGGAAAGCAACGTCAGTGAAAGTTTTCAACCACGCATCAGAAAGGCAACTAACAGCTGTGCTGGACTGCATTGATGCACTGAAATAAAGATGAGTAACTTTATTCTTCCATCTCTGATACTTCCTTGTTACTTGTAGCTGTGTGCTACGGCCCCACTTAACCATCTGAGAGAGAAACAACCAACATTCTACCCTCCGCGGTTTTGTTTATTATTTGTGGGCATGATGCGTTAGGGTACCATAGTAACCCACCTGGATATGGCAGGTGATTAGCGGACATGGAGATCCGATATGACAAGCAATGTGAACGCGGTCGATAGAGAGATCTGATGTTGATCAGATATGCTAAAAATCAGATTTGGAGTGCAGTCTGAACATAGCCTTAGAGTCTGCAGTGGGCCGGTGAAGATCTGCTCATGGGCAAGTACTGGCCCTGCAGGTACTGCTCTCACACAGCCCTCACGTAGCCCATGTCATTCAAACACGCAACATGTACCAGGAGCCATTGCTGTGTGTCATTCATCTGTGTTACATGCAGAAAGGAAGGGTATGGACAAGGAAGCGAGTGTTGGGTAGCCTGACATAGCCCATAGACCATAATACTGCTGTTCATCCGTATTCATGGTCTGGAGGTTCTTTAACCAGACACGTGTATAGAGCGGGGGGTGGGGGGTGGATTCAGTTCTGCCTTGAAACGATTGGACAGCTCGTCTAATTAGCTTCGCTTTTTGGCCGGTTGCCTCTCTACCGATGTAAACCCGCCTATGAAGACCATCCCCAGACCATGGATACGGATGAACATTCCTATTGTGGGCGGGCTATGTCAGGCTAAGTGTTGGGTAAACTCACCCATTTAAAGCCATTAGACTGCAAGCGTGTACAATAGCTTCGGATGTAATAGTCCCTAAATGTTTTAGATCTCCATATACTTTAAACTGAAGTGGTGTTGCCCTTTGTGTGACTTGAGTTGGGTTTGAGATCTCCATACTCTTAAAGTTGAGTTGGTGTTTCCTTTTCAGACTGAAGTTGCGTTGAGTTTTAGATCTCCAGACACTTTATTAAGTTGAGTTGGTGTTGCCCTTTAAGACTGAAGTAAAGTTCCATGATGATGTCGCCCTGTCCTGTTCCTGTCCCTTTGGCTCCACCCCCTACCAGTCTTGTAATTGTGCTGCCATGTCCATGGCCTAATAAGATAACTGTTGCTTAATTACACCTCCATTAATCATCCTGAAAAGGCAATTAAACACTGAATATTTCATAAAGGTGTAACTCCACTCTCACCTGTGAAACATTCATTAGCCGTTAATCGCCTCGGGAGGGAAGTGATGCGATCGAGATTAACAGAAACGCTGCAATTTCCTCATCATATCAATCACTTAACGAGAGAATGGAGGTGGGGGAACTGAACCGGGGGATGGAAAAGAGTGTTAGAGAGAGGGAGAGAAGACAGGGTGGAAAAGAGAGATGTATAGAAAATGATCTAGTTGAAAAGAGAAGGAGGGAAGAGAGGAAAGATTTGGAAAGGAAAAGAAAGTTTCAGAAGAAGAATGTCTCTTCGGAACAGACTTGGACTGTTCATCCCATTTCCGTGTGTGTTTGTTTTAGTGAGTGTGTGTGTGTGTGTGTGTGTGTGTGTGTGTGTGTGTGTGTGTGTGTGTAAGGGCTGTACAAGGGAATGTGTGAAGGACAATTTTTTGAGTGTGTGTGTAAGATTGTGTTTCTCTAAGGATAAGGACAAACATGTTTTGTCCAGCAACATGAGTTTTAAACTTTTTACTC
>JAODXP020008503.1:32500-118006 GCA_027497455.2 Sardinella longiceps
TATGTATATGCATTAACACGTATGTAATATGTATATGCATTAACACGTATGTAATATGTATATGCATTAACACGTATGTAATATGTATATGCATTAATACGTATGTAATACAGTATGTATATGCCTTCTGTAGAATATGTAACTGCACCCGCAAGTAAAGCTACAAGGAAGCCCGATAGGCAGATAATCTGATTTACTTGTTGTCTCATTCATAGGCTTCAGAGTAAAAATCATAAAATAGGCTATCATCATTTCTTAGTACATATGGCCCTCTGTGAAAGTGTGTGTGTGTGTGTCCTCTTATTTGAGCTCAGCGGTGCATTCCAGTGTTGCAGTATTCCGGAAGGATCTCTTGTCAAGCCAGAGGCTCATTGATCTGAGCTGGAAATAAATGACAAGCTGTTATTTTAGAGAGGAGAGGAGACGAGGGGCAGGGAGAAGAAAGAATAACAGAGGGAACAGAGAAGAATTTGGAGAGAGAGAGAGAGAGAGGGAGGGGATATACAGGTAATGGGGAGCTTGACAGGCAGAGGGAGAAGGAATAACAGAGGGAACAGAGAAGAATTTGGAGAGAGAGGGAGGGGGATATAATGGGGAGCTAGAGAAAGAGAGAGGGATGGAGAGAAGTAGTAAAGAAAGTGATAAAAGGAAAAAATGGACAGGAGGTTGGATGGGGAAGAGGAATGATAGGCTAAGAAGAGACAGAGGACAGAGAGAGATGGATAGAGAATGAGAGAGAGAAAGGGAGAATGAAAGAGAGAGAGGTAATGCCTAAGAGAGGGGGGAAGAGGTGTGTGTGTGTGTGTGTGTGTGGGGGGGGGGGGGGTTAAGCTCAGGAGAGCTAAAAAATACTCTGCTGATCTAAGTGGGACAGAGAAAAAGAGCAATTTCCTGCTGTTCTCCCTCCTACACCCCCCTAGACACACACACACACACACACACACTCTCTCTCTCTCTAACATATTTCTCAGCTTCCCTTCTCCATCCCCCTGTCCCCTTCACACACACACACACACACACAATGTCTTTCTCATCTTCTCTCTTCCACTAGTCTGTCTGTCTTTAGTCGCCTGAAACTCTAAACTATAACCCACACCTCCTGCGCGTGTGTGTGTGTGTGTGTGTGTAATAAAGGCTTTATTCATGTGTTATAACTACATCAGGCAATTACAGGGCTTGTGCTTCCTGAATTATGTTGCCTGTGTGTGTGTGTGTGTGTGTGTGTGTGTGTGTGTGTGCTTGCGCAAGTGTGAAAGTGTGTGTTTAGTGTGTACAGGCTTAATTAAGTCGCTTTTAAGACCAAATAATCAGTTAAAGTGATTAATATGCACGCCACAGTCAGTAATTAAAAACGATTCTTTTCTTCCTCCACTCCTGGTCCTTGGTTCCTCCGGAGTGTGTGTGGGGAAACTGGGCCTCGCTGTCCTTTCATCGTCCCCGAAAAAATAGAGGCAGAAATCATAAAAACACTGCTATTTTTATGCACACTTTTTCAATCGCATCCTCACGGTAATTCCACTACATCAAAGCTTTAAAGCAAGTGGTTTGTGTGTACGTGTGTGTGTGTGTGCCTGGCATCGGTAGAGGGAAAGCTGGAATTAGTTATTTCTGCAGATGATGTGTGTATGGTGCTGACTGACACAGTTCTATTCATAGTCAAATATAAATAAATAAAAGTAAACAAATGAGGGTTTTTTTCCACAAAGTTGCAAATGATTGCATTTCCTTCGCCTGCTATGGGGACTGAAATGATGGCAGCTGCAGTTTTTGCTGGAGGTAGAAATAAATAAATAAATAAACAAACAACTTAAAGTTTTAAATTTATGCCCCTGTAGAATGAAAAACATCTCCGGAAATGTGCTTATCTCTGTGGTCACAGTCATGTAGCAGGCACACGTGTGTGTGTGTATGTGTGTGTGTGTGTGCAATGATGGTCTCAGCGTTGTCATGACCAGGAGAGAATCTCATCCTACCTCACACAGGGAGATTCACCCATAACCAAACTCAGAACATGGTTACCAATAGCAACAGGGTCAAAGGTCACACTCACTGAGGGTTAAAGAATGTTTGCTGATACCAATTCTCAACTCACCCCGGGTGATAAAGTCCAACCCTTCCTTCGATGGATCCCATTGACTTTGCATGTGTAATGGAGGCCAGCTAGCTTGGCGGCAGTACGTGTAAATCCTCATCACCCAATTCCATTCAACGGCTGAGTTAGAAGCTCGAGTTTTTAGCTCAGTTGGTTAGAGCGTCCCACTCCCACGCCGGGAGTTTGTAGCTTGCGGGGTGGCGGGTTCGAGACCCGTGTGCGGTGCGGACGGGAGTTTGTAGCTTGCAGGGTGGCGGGTTCCGAGACCCGTTTGCGGCTCCATCTGTCCCAGTAGCTCCATTGCGCCCGTTGAAAATTCGTCAACCAATCAAAATTAACTCCCCTCTGTCAGATAGCCCCTCTGTCATCCGTCAATGCACATGTACAGTCTGAAACGGGGTAAAAGCATCACAGTAGGCCAAGAACTACGTATGTGAACTGCGAACCATTTATGACCTGTATGCCCCATTCACTTATGACTATGGATCAAAGACATTTGTGTGTGTGTGTGTGTGTGTGTGTGTGTGTGTTATCTCCAGAAGCTTGAGGACCAAAACAAGATCAAAAGCTCAGCACATCAAGTGGCAGGCTGTGTGGGAGTGTGTGTGTGTGTGTGTGTGGGGGGGGGGGGGGGGGGTCGTCTCAGCCTCTTCTCACAGGTCCCAAGAGAGGACGAACAATCCGACCCTGATTAACGGCGTTATCAATACATCTGACAGGAACCCGTCACACTGACTCACTGTTGCCGATGGCAACAACAGAGGTGGGCAGGTGATGAGAGCTGCGTGTGTTCGTCTAAAACAGGTATTTTATGGGGGTTAATATTTTATGGACCAACAGGGGGGTAGTTATGTGTGTGTGTGTGTGTGTGTGTGACAGCAGCAGCAGCAACAACAACAACAGCAACGAGAGCAGACAGATGCTATCAATATTTCATGGGCCGGCCGGCTGAGGGAGCGGCAGTTGGGGAAAGTAATCTGGGCGTCCGCGGGCCCGTCTGACTCAGAGAAGAGGGGGAGGAGAGGCGGAGGAGAAGAGAGGGAGGAGAGGAGAGGAGGATGGGGGAGAGAATAGAAGCTGTATTTTTCTGCTCATATCGATTACAACCATAAATGTGTAGCGTTCATCTAGACATGGGGCTAACTGAAATAACACACACACACACACACACATTCATCTGGGACTCAGTACACACACACACACACACACACATACACACACACACACATTCATCTGGGCTCAGTAAATATACACACACACACACACACACTCATTGATGTGGGCGTGGATCTAAGTGAAATAATAGACACACACATTCATCTGGGGCTCAGTAAAATAATACACATACACACACACACACACACACACACTCATTGATGTGGGTGTGGAGCTAAGTGAATCATTGTTTCCTCTGCTCGCCCCAGTTGCCAGTGCGGCTAAAGACGGTAATGGGCGATAAATGGCAACGGCGGGACCAAACCGGACTACTCTACTCTACACCGACTCGAGGATGAGAGAAGAGACGAGAGGTGTGTGTGGGGGTGGGGCGGCAGTGCTGCTGCTGGGAAATGGGAAAGTGTGTGTGTGTGTTGGAAACGCCCCTCAACAAACCAGAGGATCGATATCTACATAATAACCGCATCAACAAACCAACTGGGAGGACAGCCTTCCTTTAGCTTGCAGAGAGAGAGAAGTGTGTGTGTGTGTGTGTGTGTGTGTGTGTGTGTGTGTGTGTGTGTGTGACATCATCAAACCAACTGTGCGGACAGCCTTCCTTTAGCCTCCAGAGAGAGAAAGAGAGCTGTGTGTGTGTGTGTGTGTGTGTGTGTGTGTGACAACAAACCAACTGGGAGGAAAGGCTTTCTTTTTTAGCCTGCAGAGAAAGGTGTGTGTGTGTGTGTGTGTGTGGCATCAACAAACCAACTGGGTAGACAACCTTCCTGAAGCCTGCAGACAGAGAGGAGTGTGTGTGTGTATGTGTGTGCGCGCGCACTTAGGTTTTTAAAATATACATATATATTTATATATTTTTTTTTTTTTGCTGGTCTGTGATCATCTTCCACCAACACTTTGTGAAATTCACAAGTTAATTCACTAATGTCTCGCTAAATTGGGAGTGAATAAACTATTTGGTATGTTCACAAAAATACAAAAATACACAAAGACATATTATTCCATAAATAATTAATTTATTGTGTGTGTGTGTGTGTTTTAATGTGCATGCAGGCCTACTATTTTCGCCCACGGTCGCCCTGAAAATCCACAGAAGGGGAAGTAGTTGATGTGCTAAACCCAAAACAGCTGGAAATAAGCTATAGTTTTGTGCTAACAGTACCAGTATTTTGCAAGAAATTATAGCTTCATCTACCTCAATCCCAAAGAGGGCAAGAACTTTATATGCCTCAAAAAAAGGGGGGAAAGGGGTCAACAAATGATAGTCAAGTTGCAGCAGCTAATTTTCCAGGAAGTATAAAGGTAAAACCTGAATGACCGCCAATACGATTCTGATCCCGTATAACAGAGAATGTAGCCAAGGATGTCTTGGCCCTCTGCGGCTTCACGTATACTGAGAAAGCGGATATTTGCAGATTTGGGGTGCGTCTCTCAAATCGCTGCGAACTCAATCTTTCAAACTACTTCTGCATGCAATGGACAAGCCTATGACCAATCGGATGCCGTTGTTTTTTGGCAAAGCCCATCCTGTGATTAGACGACACCAAATTCCTTATGGTTTGCTATGATAGACATACAGTACTAGCTGAGCCAATCTATTTGCCACCACTAGAGCATTCTCGATTTAGGTTAGTAGAAAGAGAGAGAGAGAGAGGGTATAGGAGAGAGAGAAAGAAAGAGGGTAGAGGGGTTGATGTACAGCCAGAGACTAGGAGGGAGGGAGTTGTGTTGGTGAAAAGCGAGAGAGAGAGATTTATAAGAGGCAGTAAAAAGAATTGTGTGTTCTGTAAATCTCTGTCAGGTGATCCAGACACACACACACACACACACACACACACACACACACACACACACACACAATCTGTCATTGGCATGTCCAAACAAATCACATTTATGCATGAGAACAGATTACTGAGCAGTCATGGAGAAAATACACAGGAGAGAGTGTGTGTGTGTGTGTGTGTGTGTGTGTGTGTGTGTGTGTGAGACAGAGAGAGAGTGCGTGTGTGGTCAGTCAGTCAGTCTGTCATTGGATTTTACATCTCTTCATTCCCTTCTGAAGTCAGAAAATCAGATTTTACTTTCACAGTTCACAGTGGAGCTTCAGTTATAGCACATGACCAACACACACACACACACACACACACACACACACACACACACACACACAGCCTTGCTCTCTCACACATTACAGACACAGGGATAGTGCACTAGGTTGGATGAATGGAGTATGGAATATTATACTTCTATCTGATGTTAAATAATCCCTACATGTTCTTGGTTCTTCCCATCTAAACATTGATTCAGCCTGGCGAGACACAGGCGTCTCCGCTCCTCACTCAAATCAAGAGTTTTACCATATAGAACTTTCGGTCATCTGTAAAAGTGGACATGTTTGTGCCTGTCATTTATGATGTTGGCAACTTTTAACACGACAGTACTGTACCATTTAAGTAAACAGCACAAACTTAAAAATAATAGGGAAAAATCATCAAAAGAAATAGAATTTAGTACTTCCGTACATGGAACATACTTGGTTCAAGGTTCAAGGAATTCATTTGTCACATCTGATGCTTTATTGCTTGTTATTCTAATTTTCCTTTGGTCTCGCCAAAATGCACAATTCTGGCCCTTTGATTTTGTCTCAAGTCTCTCTCTCTGTTCTTTCCCATATTTTATGTAAGTGTCGAACACTGTACTGCTGAGGCTACATGTATGATCAGCACACTGGGCATGTTCTCTGCGTAGTGCATTTGTTTTTTTGTTTTCTGTGGCTAAGCAGTGAGCACACTGGGCATGTTCTCTGTGCATTTGCTGGTTTTTTTTTTCTGTGGCTGTGCAGTGAGCACATGAAGCTAAATGCTCCCCGGTAAGGCTAAGCCAGCCGATAACATCTGCATCAGTCTCAAATGCCATGGTGGTAGCTCTCATACTTTTACCCTGTACATTGTCTGGCCCTTTCGTGTTCTCAATTGTGTCTGCTGCCACATTCCTCCAAGTTTATTGATTCCAGGCACACAGTTGGTCCATGCAGGCTGTACATGTGAAGCCTTGAGTCCCAGCATCCTTCAACTTGTACAGAAGACCGGCTGTGTGACAGCAACACTTCCCTCTGTTAGCCATGCAATCACAGTGCACATCTACAACTTTCCCATCCTCTCTTTGCAGAGTTACTTATACAGTATGAGTGTTACTAATTGTCTGAGAAAATCACATGGGTCCTTTTAGGACTATGTGTTTATCTAGTTTCCTGGTGAACCAGTAGCCTGTAAGTAACAGGCTACTGGCACACTGCCCTTTCACGCCTCCCCGCAGGCGTGGTTTAGTCAAAAGATGCTTGCACGTGGTTGGAGCAACCTCATATGAATGACATGACACTTCGACCACTCACGTTGAAGCTTTGTGACGTAGGACGTGTCGTCACGTAAGCGCCGCCAGGTCGGGAACCAAAACAGAAACGTCATACCCACTGAAATCCCTCCCTACGATCCTGATTCGTCGTGCTGCCCCGGTTATTTCGAAAACGGAGGAGAGCGAATCACTGGTGTACCAGAAGGTTTGTGTAGCCCAGCCCCCTGGGCGTCAACACATAGCTTCTGGTTCACCAGGAAATTTATCTAGTACAATGTGCATAATTTGACCAACCCATCCAGAACTCAGGTCATTTGGACCCTCTGTCAGTGACCTGTAGTTAGCATTTTTATGTCGATCAGATGCCAGACGATGTAGAAAATACTCTTGAATACTTTTAAAACAAGAGAAAAAAAGGGCTGTTGGGGTCGTAGTAAGCTAACTTTACTGTTATGTTGTAGACCTGCTGTTACTGTGGACAGACTCTCACTCTGACAACTAGCTGTACCTAATCCTTTCTCTTTGAAATGTGAACATTAGATAGACAGTGCTCATAAATGAAAACAATGAGTATTTGTTTATTTACCTAGCATTTATTTAATATGCATTTATTAGTTTATTGTAGCCAAAAGGAAAGATGTTTAGGTTTGCATATTAGCTAGCCTAGCTAGTGTTATTGCTAACGTTAGCAGCTACAGTCGTTAACTAGCTAGATGATAATAACATTTTGTCTTCATTTACACGTCGCTATTTCCAGTAATAATCTAAAAACTCACTGGTACCTTCATCTGTAACTGGAGGCCACGTTCTCACATCATTAATACAGTTAGCCATACTGTCTGTCTATCTGTCTATCATATAGCCGTCATTGATTTTGCCAGTCACAAAGGTTTGTTTAACAATCCGTCAATGGAGTCGCCACAAGATGGCAGCCTCCACAGAATACTCGTTAGATTCGTCTATACACACACTCTATCTCCCTAACTGTGTGTTCAGACCGAGAGCGATTCAGGCGAGACGGGTGAGGGAAGTAAGTCATTTTGTATGGAGACGGGCGATTTCGACGACAAAAGCAACAGGTGTGGTGGGCAACAAAACTGGGTGAACTTCATTTAACTTCATGTAATGAGCTGTGATGGCGATTACCAATCAGAATGTCGATTTACCAGTGTGAGTCCTGTAGAGAAGCACGATTGAACGTTAGAATGCTAACGTCATGGGCAACTTGGCCATTTTCGTTGCTGTGCTCAAGCGATGTTTCTTGGGAGTCTTCAGCAACCTTTGGTAATTTATCGCTTGCGGTCTTAGTGTACAATAAGCAGCCTTTAGCTACAATGTGGAGGGAGCAGATGACGCCAGTATGAGCACTCCTCAATCTCTGTGGCAACGGCATCCCATAATGGCCCCAGCCCCAGACGAGTGGTTGCTTAGCGCCCACATGAGTGAGGAGAGACGGGGAGATGAGATCTTGGTGGCTCTTTCAATAAAGCCGGTGAGACTCCCGTCTGCCGGTCCAGACTTTAGATGTGCTTAATGAAATTACCTCTGATTGGAGCTCAGTCATCATCATCATCATCACACACACACACACACACACACACACACACACACTGCTGCATCCGTTGTGGTGCCCATCTAATAAGCTCCATCCTGCCATTCTATTAGGAGCAACTACGGAAGTGATGCAGACTATTTATTTATCTGGAGGGCAATGGATCATTGTACACACACACACACACAGGCCATTAGACACTCACAGCCCATTACACACAAACTGCACACGTTCCAAGTCCATGCATACACACACACACACACACACACACACACACACACACACACACGCACACACACACACACACACTCATAAACCAGCCTCCAGGATTGAAGAGGGACAGGGAAAGAGATAGTTAAGCAGGGGGAAGAGTTATTTATATTTATTATAATTAATTAATTTAAACCTGCGAAATAATGTAGGGCGTAGCTCCCTCATTTAGAATAAGATTGGGTAACCACACTGTAAGGGTTTTGGTCTTTGGTTCTCTATTTTTCTCCTATAGTTTGTAGTTTCTCATGTGTTTGGTTTCTATGCAGTCACTAAAAAGTACAAATAATAGAATTGGACCTGTATGGTGTAGGAACATATTCTGTATTCTAATGGAAATGTCTTTTTGCTGATTGACTTCAGAAACACAAACACACACTTGCACACACACACACACACACACACACACAGACTAGGCTAATTGGCACTTGGAGATCAGATAATTATCTTTTAAGTGAGTTATGACGGATTGCAGCAAAACTCCAAGGTAAAAGATCTTGCTCTCTGTGTAACTAATAAAAAGACTTTTCTGAGTGTTGCCCTCACACTAACGCACACTCAGAAATACATATACTGCCCACACACACACTTGCTCTCTCTCGCTTCCTCCACACACACACACACACACACACACACACACACACACTCACAGAAAGGTCAATTGTATCTGGAACCCAAAACCAATATATACTGACATCTGCTCTACCCAGAAATTCCAATTTCCTGAGCGGGGAAGAGGTGGTGTGTGTGTGTGTTTGTGTGTGTGTACAATTGTAAAAAGGGCTGAATTACATTCTCGCATACACACCAACATACACTTTCCTACGCACACACAACACACAAAAGGCCAATCACATCTGCAGCCAAAAGCCAATGTGAAGCGACATCTGCACTGCCCTGAGATTTCCTTCCTCCAGAGGTAGATATGACAGATAGAGAAGAGTGAGAGAACACACACACACACACACACACACACACACACACACACACACACACTATTACTGGGGTTCTCAAACTTTATTGAGTGCAGGGACCCCTCATGGAGAAGAACTTTTTTCAAGGACCCCTTATGATCACAACAAAGTTTATAGATATTGTTCTTTGAGATGCTTTGAACTCTTATATTGTTAAAATCCTATTCTGCTTATACCACAACAGTCATAAATATGCATGTTATTGCATTTGGCAAAGCTTGACAGTGCAGTTTTCTGTGTTCAAAAGGCCTAAGGGAAATGTTGTTGTAGTGGTACCCTACTGTACCAGTATTTCTCTCCCAAAAGACAAGTTTGTATTTAGTAGCAAACTTTTGTCATGGGCCCCTTGGTGCCACGGATGGTACATAAGAGGAGGCACAGAGGGAAAGGAGAGAGTGAGAGACAAGAACACACCCACAAATGGCACACACACACCCTATACGCACACACTGGCCGGCTGCCGCACACAAATCCAAACACGTTTAGAAGGGCAGCAGTGGTGTGCCCAGCGTAACCCCTAGCAGTGTGAGTTGTATCCTGTGTTTGGAGATGTTTCAGTGTGTGTGTGTGTCCTGGTAGAACTAGCTGTTGTGTCCTGTGTTTGGAGTTATTTTAGTTTGTGTGTGTGTGTGTGTGTCCTGGCAGCAGCGGTAGGCCCAGCGTAACCCCTAGCCTGTGTTTGGTGTTGTTTAGTGTGTGTGTGTGTGTGTATGTGTGTCCTGGTAGCAGCGGTAGGCCCATAGTAACCCTTAGGCTCTCTCTGTGTGTGTGTGTGTGTGTGTGTGTCCTGGCAGCTGCGGTAGGCCCAGCGTGAAGCACAGCTGCTGTTTGTTTGCTTGCAAGTGGCTCACAGTGATGCTCACAGTTGTGTGTCTATGTGTGTATGTGTGAGATGCTCTCAGTTGAGTCGGTGTGTGTGTGTGATGCTCTTAGTTCAGTCAGTGTGTGTGTGAGATGTGCACAGTTCAGTCAGTGTGTGTGTGTGTGATGCTATTAGTTCAGTCAGTGTGTGTGTGTGTGTGTGTGTGTGTGTGTGAGTAGCCCTATCCTAGGGATCAGAGAAATTGTCTTAAACACACACACACACACAGAACACAGAAAGTCGTCGTCTGGATCGTCTGATTCTCTCTCCCCTCCCCCATAGCCGTTCATCTTCAACATCTTAATACACAACTTTGCAATAAAACCACCTCCACATTATAATTTACATTAAAAAGCCAGTTTATTTTTACATTAAATTAATATTTTTTTATATTTATAACTACTGTTCACTTCTCCTCTCCGCCATTTTCTCAATGGCCGCAAGGAGGTGGTCAAACTTGGCCTCGGATGCCACACGCCTCTCCATACGCTTTCCTTTGATCTCAACAATTTATGATCTCCTGATGCACAGTTAACATCCTGATAAGGGTATGTCTACCTGCCACCTATACCAACATTTCAGATTCAGGATGACACAACCTTTTTTTTTTAATAACGTATTGGTATGTAGTTACAGAAAAGAGAGACATAACTTACCTCACACAAGAAAGAGTGCAAATTAGAAGTCCAGTTTTTCCTTTTAACTTTGGACCTGTGCATGATGCATTACTTTCCCCTTCTGCGGTTTAGTGCCGCAGCTATATGCCATCCAGCAAGGCATTGCCCTCGTTAAAAGAAATTATAGCTTACAAATTAATCAATTCATCATCTGTCAGTCATTGGAAGATTTAACGGACGATGGGTTACAACATGCCACCCGTAAAACATGTGACATCCTCTTGACCAATCAGAGAGCATAACCAAAAATCTTGAGTTGTCTCTCTAGGCTACGGCTCTGGGTCCACACTCATCACTGGGTAAGTCTAGTCATGTGTTGTCCGTGGCCATGGACAAAGTCCTACACGTTTTTATTCTCAACCTTGGTAAATCTCAAGGATTGATAGGATCGCATTAATATTTATGATATTCTGCACATTACACTAATTCTTCACCAGTTCTATTATAGGATACAAGTTAGTCGACACAATTTTCAGTATCAGCACATGAATGGTAGGTCCATTCATATTATAAGAAATTAACGTTCTTACGTTCATACATAACATGTCAAACTTTCAAAGTAGAAATAAAGTGGCCACACACTGCTTTTCATGTCCTAGGGATCTAGTTGCAATTGCCAATTTCAGTGCAAATACAGAAGCTAATTAATTAAATGAACCACAAAATGAAAAGACAAAACACCTGAACTTCATAGAAATCATAAACCTTCTTTTGGTCATCATGGCAAGCTCTCAAATAGTGTGACCCATCATCAATGAAACAAACCACAGGTGATGCAGCTTGCCTAACCCTTTCCTAGCTGATTGTTTTGGCATTTTGTTTAGGAAACACTGCAACAACATTACTGTTTGAGGAGGTGCCATGGCATTTGATCCCTTCAACGGCCCAAAATTTTCTGGACAATAAAATGTTCCAAGGTCGCTGGAAGAATGATTGGCCACAGCTTCCTTCATGGAGGCCCAAAGTTTACGGGGTTAAGCCCTGCAATCCTGCATGTACTTGTAAGCAACCCCTAGAGACCGCCAACGTAACACTGCGAGACTGTGCAGATGTCGACATCAGGGTTGTGATAGGGATGGTATGAGATTCCACTATTTTCCGCCCTAAATTATGAATATGTAGGCCTAGTATTTCAACTCAATGAATGATGTATTATCATTTCCACTTCACTGTAGGTACTTGGAAGAACACTCCTCCAAGTAAAACAATTGAAAAAGAGTTTGAAGGAGGCAAAAGTCTGGGCTCTTATTTCAGAGATACAGGACGTGATTGACTAGCCAGGCGAACAATACAGTAGATACAGTACCTGCAGATAATTGCCCACAGGGATAATAAAGTTATCTACTATTACCTAATGCCTCAGGCCTGTCTTCTTGTTCACTGCTAATGCCATGACGGACATCTTCCTGACCCATGTGGCCCTAGAAGTCATCCTGACGGACAGAGGACGGGAATTCTGGAACGATGACGGCCGTAGTCCTGATGAGGGCGATGTCGAGGGCTATGTTGAAGAGCGGGAGAAGAGGGACAAGGAGGTCTTTAACAGGGCAAGTAGACGAAATACACACATGCATTGCAAATATTTGTGTGCTAACCTTGTTGTCATTTCAACGTCACTCAGTCAACAGGACAGTTAGCGTAATGTCAACTGTGTTGAAGGGTGAACATGGAAAAACTCTCGACCACAGGGTGAGTTAATGCCACCTTGGTCAAAGCATAGTTGAAAATTATGCAACTCTTTTACTCTTCCCAGGTACTTGCCAACTTAGAGAAGGCCCAGAAACGGCAGAAGGGCGCTTATGTGCGGATGACCAAGAAGAGGACCAAGCGATTTAACATCAAGCCAGGGATGGTGGTCCTCAAGAAGGATGAACGCAAACGAGGGAGGCCTGGCATGACGATGAAACCTGATTGGCCAGCCACGTACAGACAAGTAACTGCTGATTTACCATTGATATTCACAGGTTTAACTGACGTTAACCACGCTTGTTATAGTTATCATTTAGAAGAGCACTGATATGAAAGTTTTTCACCAAATAAACACCACAGATATACCATAATTTCATTTGTCTGTGATTCTAAGGGTCATCGAGGTGTAGGGCAACCTTATCCAGTTGGAGACCATGGATGGAGTCCCCCTGAAAACACCAACACCCTACGCTTCAGTGAAGCCATTACGGACCAGTATGTGCCTTCTGTAATTATACAATTACTTTGATGTTTTTTAGGTTAGGCTTATATGGTACACAATGCAGAACACCTCTTTATTTTCATCACAGGGTCTCAGACTGGCTACCCCATTAAGGAAACTGTCGAGGTTCTGACCTGTGACAGCCCTACACTGGGTGAGTCGACACCACTGGAGGTCTAGCAGCTTCTCTGTGTAATTATCTGGTATTCTTTACAGTGATCTTACATAACTGGTGGCCAAACAGTAAAACAGAACAACTGCGAATTCCTGGAGGGTCTGATCATTAGTGTAATGTGCCCTAGATAAGTATTAATTATTAGCGTGTTATACCACTGCTTTGTATCGTGCATTATTTTTCAGGTAGCTGCACACCTATGAAGTAGTTCCACTTTTCCATCCATATTCAGACTTGCATATCAATTTGCCCAACTCGCTGACTTTTAAATGAACTGTCACGCTAACACAAAATCACAATTTAGTTACCTGACCAACGTTCACGAAACAGCAGCATTTGTAACTTGTGACCGTGATGGTTTTTAACTCTGTTACACTTTGTTTGGAAGTATGGGAAACGGTTAATTTACAGAGCCCAGTACATGTTAGAATCTTTGGATTTAACGCTTGACAACAGGAAATGGAATTAACAAACGGCTTGAAGTTTTAAATACAATTACTGTTCCTGCCCTGTTGAGACTGTCCTAACATTACCCTTAATGTCCCTGTCCCTTTAGGACAGCCCAAACATGGCACGAGCTAGTTCTGATTAGCAGCAGATAGCTGCTAACAGAAACTTGACACGTGAAGACACAAAAATTGAATGAACCCAAAGCTAACGTATTCAATTTAATAATGTTCCCTTTCAATAACATGAATTCATTGTTTGTCATTAATGACCTCCTGCTGAAATAGCACATGATCTTAAGTATTAGTTACACTGGGTACATCATCATGAGTCATGATTAATTAGCATGAGTCATGATTATTGCATGATCATTAATTCATCTGTTTGTGAACTAAAGTGTAGTTAAATTGGTATTGTCGTAAGGGATAGATATGAGGAACTAGACCAAAGTAGGCTAAATAAGTACTTTTATTATATCAAATTACATCAAATTCTTTTGAACAAAAACATCATGATCATGGGTAATTAGTCATGACTCATGATGATGTACCCAGAGTAATTAATGCTTAAGATCATCTGCTATTTCAGCAGGAGGTCATTCATGATAAACAATGAATTCATGCTAATACCTGATGAGTCATTAGATATTCAGAGATGAAGTAATGCATGAATCATGAATGAAATCATGCATGAATTCATGATAATTCATGTACCCTTACCGCAAAGTGTTACCCAAAAGCTTTTTATTTGCACCCCCTCTGTGCATCTAGCCTGGGAATAGTACTGCTGTTATGATGGGATGTGCCGGTACTCCCGTGAGCCAATGGGGGTAAACTATCTCGGTCTCATGCGCCCACGCATCAGTGAGGCTTTGGGGCTGTCTAAGCGCCACACCAACCATTCATTGCGCAGCACTTAACTAATACATACCCAGTATTTCATGGGCTGTAAATTAAAGTGTTTCCGCAAGGGCCTTACTGGTACAATACAAACTCTAAATTTTAGATTTTTTTGTTTTTGCATCCATTGTTTCTTTCCAGGTTCTCCCCAGAAACTAAATCATTTACTGAAATTCTGGATTGGGTGGGAAGTTCTCCGCAGTGAGCTAAATGTGGTCATGTTGCATTGTTTACGATACCCAGTTTCAGCAACATGTTTCGAGACACTAAAACTCCCTGGGCACTACATTGCTTTTTTATTATTATTATTATTATTATTTTACACTATGCAAAAATATTTGTCAGTGTGTCACGCACCATGTGGCACAAAGGCAAAGCCTCAGAAAACGGGGTAATGTTGACATTTGGGAGTTGCTGAAGTTCTCTATTGTTAATACTACCACTGTTTCTGTGCCCAGTGAATAGACGGTCCTTTTCCACTCTCGTTTTTATAAATCTAGCAGTGTCTGCTGACAACCCTACAATAAAAAAAAGAAGGGGTACACTGTAGAAATAGCCGCTCATATTATTGCCTGGAGTGATGAGACTAGTGACATGAATAGAATAGAATAGAATAGAATACTTTAATTTCATTGCAGAGAATACAACGAAATGGGATCACAATCCTCAAGGTGCTTTACCCCGCAGTCAGATTAGCGACTAGCGATTTGGGCTACATGACCGGTTTCTATTCATTGTTAATAAAAGAGCGGCCAGCGCCAAGCTGCCCGATGGACGGGCCCAGAATAGACTTCAAGTCTGTTCTATGCAAATGAGGAGCGATGCGACTCGGCGATAGTCAATGTGAGTGAAGCCGAGGTTCTCTGAACAAAACTTTCTCTTGATTTAAAGATGGTGGTGCTAACGACAACAATCTCAGATTTTAACACAAACTAAAAAGATCGGGATTTATAACTTTACATTTTTGAAATCGAGGTATCAGTGTTACTAACGACATCAGAAAATATTGGTTTTATACACAGAAAATAAAGACGTGTTGATGTACGATTTTCTACCAAGTACCTAAGTTAGCAACATGCTACCAACGAATCACAGCCCTCCTTGGCGGCAGCTCAGCGACCTGAGTCGCTTGGATTTGTAGCATTTGACTGTGCAATTAGCCCTAAGATATTTTTTTAGGGATAAAAAGTAAAATAAAATAATAATAATAAAAAAAGGCACGATGATCCCCAATCTGCTGTCCTCCCATAGTAGGGTGAAGGACCCTCACAAAACCATGAGGTACATTTTCAGGCACGGGGAAAATAATTAATTTTATCTATTAACCAAGCTAGCTCGCTAAGTAACGTTAACACGGCAACCCTTTTTGCCTGGGTTTCTATGAGATTATGGCTAGTCATGTACGCTAACCCTTTTTGCCTGGGTTTCTATGAGATTGTGGCTAGTCATGTACGCTAGCTAGCTAGCACCTGGGAACCTCAGATAAATTTGTATATTGCTGCAGACGAATTTGACATGGACATTTTCATTTACCTGTCACCAGTAATGTTGTCTGGGAAGGTGACTTTTTATTGAGAGTGTGATTTATAAATTTAATAACTTTAATGTGGCTATCACTAGCTTTTTATCTAGCTTGCTATCAGATAGCAGGGCACTTTTCTAGTTGCATAGTCTGATATAAAGTTCCTTTTCCTCCGTTCAGTTAACTTACATTTCTTATCTATAGGCAAGTTTTGATAAGAATTACCTGTTCATTAGCCTGGCTAATAAGTCGACTGTTGACTCCGTCATACAGTCTGGAACAATGCAATTGAAACATGTTTCCGTTTGGATATAACGTATTCTCTCACCTGGCTCTCACGCCTCCAACTTCCGCGTTTAGTAGTAACATATCGCTGGCTAGTTATGATTTATTTTGACATCATAGTGGCAATAAGTCTTCAAGATCATGGATGCTAATGTCAAGTACCAATTTTGTAAAGGTAATTCGAAAATAGGGGGAGAATAACAAACACGTTGCTGTACTGTTGAACTACAAGCTGCTGAACTTCAGGCAAGTTCAGACATTGCTCTAAACTGTGTGCTGATTGGCTAAACCTTACGCAAACCGAGCTAGGCGGTTTGGGTCAGACTACTGTACGAGCCAAAATCTTTGGGGAAGTACATAGGATGCCGTTGTCAGGCTAACTGCTCATTGTGACTAGGGGTATATAAACGTCCAAAGCCCCCCCTCAAATAAGGGAATTCAGTTTATTGGGGAAATCTTAGCCTGATAAACCAGCCTAAATGTGAGATTGGATGTGTAATTTAGTCTGGCCCCGATGAATGAATACAATGGGAGATTGTTGATGAGCACAACCCGTTGTCTTTCAAACCATGTCTGTGCCTATAGGCGCCCGCTTTGATTCAAAACACATCTCTGCGTTATGATTGGTTTTAAACCCTGCCCGCTTTGATTCAAAACACATCTCTGCGTTATGATTGGTTTTGTCAGATTCCTGGCATTCTGGCAGAATTGGAGAATGATGCGAGGCTAGACCCACTCGCAGACAAAACATTTTGGTGTCCAGCAGGTGGCACTGGTTTACTAGGCTAGGGAAATCTAGCAAAATCCCACAAACTCCATGGGTTTAACGAAGGTCTGTTTACTACCGGTCTCCTAAAGGGGCGTGTCAGCTTTGAACCCAGCGTAACATATGTAAACAGGAAGGAGCTCCCTATGAAAGGTCTCGGTTTCCAACTGTCTTTCAGTGTGTCCAACAGTGAAGGCAGTACGCTCCGTAGCACCGTGCTTCGTAGCGACGGTATGGAGAGAGTGCTCGTCAGACAGTGATCTTCACATTTGGAAAGCCGAGTTAGGTAGCACCGTAGTGTACGTTTGTGTTGACGTATGAGCTGTCAAGCCAACAGTGTGAGCTAACAAGCTAACATTAGCGCTTATGATACTGACGTGTATTTTAGCGAGTGAAATGGTTAAATGAAGCCACGTGAAATACACAAATAACAAGATAAACATTTTCGATAGCAAAACTTATACAGTGGAATCCGCTTATAGTGGTCACGGATATAGTAATCAGCCGCTTATATAGATCAAAAGGCTTGGGACGGAATCATTTCTATACAAATGCTGTTTAAATAATTCGCTTATAGTAATCAAGAAATCCGCTTATAATGTTCATTTTTGGCCATTTTATGAATGTAAACATGTGCAAAAATAATTTTAAAATTACAAATTACGGCTTTGTTCGCCTGCTCTGCCGCAGGAGAAAAGAAGGAACTTTTTGTCATCGGAAAAAGTCAGAACCCCCGCTGCTTCAAACACGTACGCACACTGCCTGTTCGTTACGCAGCCAATGCTAATGCTTGGATGACCGGGGCTTTCTTTGTGGAGTGGTTAAAGGACTGGGATCGCAAACTGGGCCAAGAGAGCTGCTTGTGGACAACTGCTCCGCCCATAACATGAACAACTCAACACTCGCAGTTGTCGTCTATGTTGTTGTTGTTGTTCAATGAAAACAGCTTGTTTCAAAATCTATTTTCAGACATGTTTTTAAAAAAATGCACCGGCAGCATAGCAGAGCCGACGCACAGAATAAGTTACTGTACATAGGCCTACTGTAGGCTATTTGAGTTATGCCCACGCACTGCGCAACACTGTGATGTGGTTATGCATTTGTTTCAAACTTTATTTTCAGTCTTGTTAAAAAAAAAGCACTGGCTGCAGAGCCGACACACGGCACATAGCCTATAAGTTACGTACCAGAGTTATGTCTGCGCACAGCGCAGTATGGACTGTTACATGTAGGCCTATAGGCCTATTAAATTTGAATGATACGGTACTGTAATAAAATTCCATAAATGTGGAAGCTACTGTATCTGTTTCATTTCATTGTTCTCATTGAATTCTGCATAAAAATAAGTGAAATAAAGGTAAATTCGGTTTTAGTAATCAACCGCTTATAGTGTTCAAATTGGCCCGGCCCAACGTGACCACTATAAGCGGATTCCACTGTATTATATTACAAACACGTAACCACTCGGTAAAGTTGAAAGTTGCCGCCATGTTTTTTTCTCTGATCAAAGCCAGAACGAGGCTGCACTAAGAATTGTGGGATATGGTACAGCAGAAAGTATGCATCATAGTGCAGGTGCTTCGGAGCACACTTGACTTTTGGACAGCCTTGTTTGACGTAACGTCCAGCAATTGCGCTCTACCTAGCACGGGTACTAGGCTTTTGGACACACAGATACTCATGACTGTGGGCCGCGAGTTTTCAGTGATGTGACATGGTCACATTTTGGTGACACGATCCAAAAAAATTGATCTCAGCCTGAAGTCAAACACAGGCTGAAACTACAATACATTAGGCGTGTTTGAGATGTAAAGCCGCCTACAGCCGCCTGCAGCCGGCTGCAGCCAAGCGATGCATTGTGGTTAGACGCAGTGTTCGACTTCCGGCTGACTTCACCAAGCTTGTGAATGCGTCACCAAAACACGCCCACAGCACGTCACTCAAAACTCGCGGTATCAAGGCGCTTGCAGCCGAAACCCGCATCTCCTTTTTCTCGGCTGCAAGAGGATGCATCCCACCCCCATGACGTAACTCATTATTCCGATTGGTTTGAAACTCCTCATGACAAATATGACACCAACCACGTTGTACTCACTGAAAATGGGCTTATTTGAATGAGCTGCTGCTAAGCAGTATGTAAGTTTTGCCCAATGAAATAGCCTTATTGCTCTCCAGCATGGCTTGGTTTGCCATCTCAAATAAGCATTTCATACCACATTACTATTTTTAACAAAACACCTTCAAACACAACCCTGTTCCTCTTGCATTGCAACAATAATTTATTAAGCAACATTATATGATTTATTTCGCCAGTTATCACATTCATTTTAATGATGAAATGAGGGGATTCAAGCTGTTTTCAGTGCAAACAAACTTCCGCGATATCTCCTGACATCACGTCCATGTTCACGTGTTGTTTGGCTACAGCCAGCTGCAGCTGTGTTGTCCACCTTGTCCCCCATGCTTTTCCACTCCCACCGACGTATTTCCGTAGATCTCGCTGGCTCCGGCTACAGCCTTTAGCTGTACCGACTCTGAACACGAACGAGCTTATTTTTATGTGCAAATGGCTGCAGCCGTCTTTATGCAGCTTAACATCAGACACGCCCAGTCATGATTGGGGGCGGGACAGACATGTCTTTAGTCATGATAAGGGGCGGAGCAGACACATCTAGTCATGATTGGGGGCGGGACAGACATGCCTATAGTCATGATTGGGCGCGGGACAGACATGGGGCGGGACAGACATGCCTATAGTCATGATTGGGGGCGGGACAGACATGCCTGTAGTCATGATTGGGGGCGGGGCAGACAGACATGCCTGTAGTCATGATTGGGGGCGGGACAGACATGCCTGTAGTCATGATTGGGGGCGGGAAAGACATGCCTGTAGTCATGATTGGGGGCGGGACAGACATGTCTGTAGTCATGATAGGGGGCGGGGCAGATACATCTAGTCATGATTGGGGGCGGGGCAGACATGCCTGTAGTCATGATTAGGGGCGGGGCAGACAGACATGCCTATAGTCATGATTGGGGGCGGGGCAGACATGCCTGTAGTCATGATTGGGGGCGGGACAGACAGACATGCCTTAAGTCATGATTGGGGGCGGGACAGACATGCCTGTAGTCATGATTGGCGGCGGGGATCGTCTCTCTTCAGACATACTCATGGATGAAGCAACGTTTTAAAGTTCCTGTAAAGAAGACCTCTGCAGTTCGCTCTCGCTCTCACACACTCTCTCTCTCTCTCTACTCTCACTCTCTCTCATCTCTCTCTCTCTCATCTCTCTCTCTCTCTCTCACTCTCTCTCTCTCACTCTCTCAAATTCAAAATTCAAAATTCAAAAAGTGCTTTATTGGCATGACAAATATTTAGACACTTGTATTGCCAAAGCAATGTTACATACAAAACATGTAGGTAAGCAAGACGTACAAGACGGACAAGTAATTAGAATGTAAAAATTGTATAAAACATACACAAAGTCTATAGCGGTATTCATACAGGAAACTTTTTTCATGAACGAACATACTGTAGCTTAGAAATACGTATTATGTATTGTATGTAAGTGCATGTGTGTATGTGGGTATATCAGTGTGTGTGTGTGTGTGTGCATGTGTGTGTTCCTGTGAGGATGAACATGAATGAACGTCACTCACTGTCCCTAAGTTGGTGACAGGCAAGGATGAACTTGGCAGCTATAATACAGCTGGATTTGTCCTCACCCAGTATATATGGTAATTTGTTTTGGATTGGTAAAGTCATAAAAGTGGGATGCTTTTCTTCAAATTTTGGGAAGTAGGATTCACGAATTGCTTGAAATCTTTTGCATTCTGTTAAGAAGTGGAGTTCTGTTTCCACAACATTGTCTTTGCACTGTTTGCAAAAACGTTCTTCTTTTGGTTGCCAAGTTTTCTTGTGCCTGCCAGTTTCTATGGCTAAGCGGTGTTCACTGAGTCTGTATTTTGTCAATATTTTTCTCAAATTTGTTTCTTTAATTGTAGTTAGGTAATTTGCGAGTGTATATTCTCTGTTTAGGGCCAAATAACATTGCATTTTGCTTTGTGATGTGGTTTTTGATTGCCAATATTCCAAATAATTATCTTTTAAGTATAAGGAAATTTGTTTTGGTGGAGTGTATAGGGTAATTTGGACCTGGTCTTTCACGCCTGAGGTGTTAGTATGTGTTAGTAGGATAGGGTGGTTAGGGTGGACCAGGTTGGTAGGAGAGGTATTGTCTTTGCTCAACTCTTGGTATTGCAAGGCTTTGTAATGGAAAGAGTGTGGGTCACTTAATTTGAGGTGTTTCCAGAATTTCATTGCCCTTTCTTGAATTTTAATTAGAAGAGGATATTGGCCTAATTCTGCCCTGCATGCATTGTTTGTTGAGTGCCGGTGGACTTTAAGGATGGATTTGCAGAATTCAACATGCAGGGTCTCAATTGGATGTTTTTCCCATTTATCTAGTTCCTGATTTGTAAGTGGGCCCCACACTTCACTGCCATAAAGGGCAATTGGTTCGATCACTGATGAGAATATTTTTAGCCAAATTTGGATTGGAATTTCAAAAGGAATTTGTCTTTTTATGGCATATAAAGCCCTGCGTGCCTTGTCTTTTAGTTCATTCACTGCCATGTTAAATTTTCCTTTGTTGTTTATTTTGAGGCCTAGGTAAGTATAATCTGTAACATGTTCAATTATTTGTGTTCCTAAACTAAATGTGTGCTGTATTCCCTGGCATCTGGATCCTTTTTGAAAAATCATTGTTTTGGTTTTATTGATATTTACTGCCAGGGCCCAGGTCTGGCAATACTTTTGAAGAAGGTCTAGTTGACTTTGGAGTCCTCTATCCATTGAAAGAAGGACTAGGTCATCTGCGTACAGCAGAAATTTGGCCTCACTGTCGTGCAGAGCGGGTCCAGCAACAGGTGACTCCTCCAGTATGGTCGCCAGCTCATTTATGTATATGTTAAATAGCGTTGGGCTTAAAGGGCAGCCCTGCCGCACTCCGCACTCTTGAGGTATGTATTGGGTTCTTTTAGATCCAATTTTTTTTTTTTTTTTTTTTTATTGCAAATTAAGTAGGACATTACAAACAAAAACAGACAGCAAAAACAGTAACACATTTTCAGAGGACAAAACAGTAGACATACGTACACTTTGACAAAACAAATAGTAAAGACACAGAAGTGGGGCTGTAGGCTTATTTCATAGCAGCTGGTGATAATAATGGGGGGGGGGGGAGAGAGAAGAAGCAGGGGGGGGGGGAGTAAGGGGAAAGGTGGGGATATGGAAGTGGTAATGTCGGGGAAGGGGAAGGGGTATTCAATGAGAAAATGACCATGTTTTGGGGGGTGTGTGTGTGTATATGAGAGTGAATGTGTGTGTGTGTGGTAGAGTTAGCATACATTTGGGTCTGGAAGATGAGAGCCGGAATCATGAAGGCACAAGTTGGTTGAGGGAATGGGAATCAAATTTTCAAGATATAGAGATATGAGGGAGAAATGGAAGATTGAGGAAAAGGAGAAAAGAAAAAGCTTGTACATCTGTATCTGGGCACCCATCTATGGCCCCGGAGCTGGCCCCGCCCCAAAACCACAACGCCCCATCATGGGGTTAGAGAGGAGCCCCCCGTGCTGTACAGCGCCCCTCAGCTCCAGAACACCACCCAACACGCCCCACTGTTTCTAAGTATGAGTGAGTGATGCTAGAATGTAGCTTGTTTTCTCTAGTGTGTTGCATTAAAAGAGTTAGATGCGCAGGGAGAATATCTGTCCGGATTCCCCCCTGCACATCACACTCACCCTGTGAATTTATAGATATATGCCTCTTCTAAAGTGTGGTAGCATTAAAAGAAGCGAGACGGGGAGTGAATCCCTTGCTGAGGCATCCACATGCCCGCCTCACTTGCCCTAGTCTGTAGTGTTGTATATGCTATTGATAGATGAATGATGAGTGCAACCTAATGTGTAGTGCTATTAAAAGGATGTGAGACGTGTTGGGCCCCAACGTCACCAGAGGAGGGGCGCATGAGAGCGCACAGAGAGTCCTAATGGCATTTCAGGCAGGGCAGGGCCATCAGGGCCAATCCTGGGACCCATGCAGAGTTATGTGAAGAGAGAGAGAGAGAGAGAGAGAGAGAGATGACATATTGGAATAATAATAACAATAATAATAATAGCAATAATAATAATAGCAATAATAATAATAATAATAATAATAATAGTAGTAATAATAATAATAATAATAATAATAATAGTAATACATGCGATATTCCTGCTATCATGCCCCAGCCAAGTGTGAGTATTTGATTGTGTAGGGAAATGTGAATGTAGAGTTGAGGTCTTGGGTCTCAGGCAAAGAGAATTAGGTTATGACAGGTAGGTGATGAGGGGTGACCAAGGGGAGGGTGTATCTTCCGGATGGTTTGAGTTGGAGGATGATGAATTGTCTAATGATATATACTCAGCTAACAGGTTTTTCCACTGGGTGATGTTTATAGACTGCCTTGATTTCCAGTTCATGAGGATTGTTTTCTTGGCGATAGTTAGCGCTACCAGCAGTATTTTATTGCAGGAGGTGTTTATATTGACTGATGTAGTATCGCCCAGTATGCAAAGTGAGGGGGCTGCTGGAATGTGACAGCCGAAGATGGAAGAGAGTGAGTCTGTGACAGTTACCCAAAACCGGTTAATTGGAGTGCAGTGCCAAACGGCGTGGATGTACGTGTCCGGGTTATTTTGCCTGCAGTGTGAACACAAATCGGAGATGGAAGAGAGTGAGTCTGTGACAGTTACCCAAAACCGGTTAATTGGAGTGCAGTGCCAAACGGCGTGGATGTACGTGTCCGGGTTATTTTGCCTGCAGTGTGAACACAAATCGGAGCTGAAACCCATTCTTGACAGTTTCTGTGCAGTGTAGTGAAATCTGTGCAGTACTTTATATTGAATTAGTTGTAGATTGCTATTTTTTGACATGCGGTAGACGTTTTTACAGATGTTGGTCCAGAAGTCGGCATCAGGTGTAAGGGAAAGATCTGATTCCCATTTGTGGTATGGTATGCTTAAAGTTTTTTCTGTATGGGATATGATTTTGTATATTTTGGAAAGAATCTTTTGGGGGAGGGAATGTTGATTAAGTCCAATATTGGTGGAGGGATGTCCAATTTGGCAGTGTGAATGTTTATTTTTGCTTGGATAGATGATTTAATTTGTAAGAATTCTAAATATTGTTTATTATCGATGCCGTACTTCTGGACCAAGCAGGAAAAAGTGACCAGTGTGTTATCTTGAATAATGTGATGAAGATGGGTGATGCCCTTGTTGATCCATGTGCGAAGGTTAAGTGTTTTTTTGTTGATAGTGAAGTCAGGGTTATTCCAAATTGGGGTGCGTATTGATGGTGCTACAGGTGAACCGGTGATATCATGTATTTTCCACCAGGCTGTCAGACTGGCTGATATTGTTGGAGCTTTGAATGATGGATGTTTTTTGACTGATTTACTACAGAATGGGAGGTCAGAAATCTGGATGTCTTTGCAAATGGCTTGTTCCAAATCTAACCAGGTGTTGTCTGCAGGGGTGGGATGTAACCATTTATAGACGGATTGAAGCTGATTGGCCAGGGCATAATGTTGGAAGTTTGGGGCTTCTAAGCCTCCTAGATCTTTGGGTTTTTGAAGTGTTGACAGTTTAATTCTTGGGGTTTTGTTTTTCCAGTAAAATTTAGTAATTGATGAGTCTAGTGATTTAAACCAGGATAAGGTGGGCTGGGTTGGAGTCATGGCGAATAAGTAATTTATTTTGGGAAGTACTGACATTTTGATAACAGCTATCCTGCCAGAGATGGAAAGTGGGAGGGTCATCCAACGTTGTAGGTCATCATTAATTGAGTTAAGGAGGGGAGTAAAGTTTAGACTGAATAAGTCTGACAGCCTGGGGGAAACCTTTATCCCTAAATATGTGATGAAGTTAGTGCAAAGTGGTATAGGTGATGAATGGGCTGTCACATCCCAGCAGCAGGAATGTAGAGGGAGAATTGAAGACTTGTTCCAATTGATTGAGTATTCGGAAATGTTAGAGAATAAGTCAATGATTTTAATGGTTTCTTTAACTGAAGTTGCAGGGTCTTGCAGAAACAGCAGGATGTCGTCGGCATAGAGGCTGATTTTATGATGAAAATTTGGGGTTTGTATTCCTTTGACTAGGGGGTTTTGACGGATGGCAGCAGCTAGAGGTTCAATGAAAATGGTAAACAGAAAAGGGGAGAGTGGGCATCCCTGTCTAGTTCCCCGGTGAAGAGTGAAACTCTGTGATGAAATTCCATTGGTGATTACTGTGGCTGATGGTGAAGTGTAGAGAATTTTGATCCAATTAATGAACGATTCCCCGAAGCCAAACCTCCCTAGTGTGGAAAACAGGAATTTCCAGTTGACCCTATCAAATGCCTTTTCTGCGTCCAGAGTTGCTATAACTGTGTCTGATTGAGAGGTTGAGGAGTGGTACATTACATTAAAGAGTCTGCGGGTGTTGGAGGATGAGAATCTACCTTTAATGAAACCAGTTTGGTCTGGGTGGATAATGGATGGCGAGATGTTTTCTAATCTGTGCGCTAGTGTTTTGGCTATTATTTTATTGTCAACGTTGAGGAGGGAGATTGGTCGGTAGCTAGATGGTACTGTTGGGTCTTTGTTGGGCTTAAGCAAGAGTGAGATTGAAGCTGTGATAGTACTGGCTGGGAGTCTTGCTTTTTGCTTTGATTCATTAATCATCCTGATGAAAAGTGGAGCTAAGATGGACCAAAATTGTTTGTAGAACTCAGCAGGGAAGCCATCAGGACCTGGTGCTTTATTAATGGGCATTTTGTTTAGGGCATCAAACAGTTCTTGTTGGGTTATGGGTGATTCTAGTTTATTTTTTTGAGATTCATTGAGTTGTGGTAGGTTGATGCTGTTAAGAAATGAGTCAATGGTATCCTGATTGGGGTTTATTTCTGAAGAGTATAGTTTATTGTAGAAATCGTAGAAAACCTTGTTTATTTCTTCAGGTTCACTGGTTAGCTTCCCTGCTGAGTTCTTTATTACTGGGATTGTTGATTTTTCTTTGTTGCGTTGAATTTGGTTTGCTAAATATTTCCCTGATTTATTACTATGGTGGAACTTTTCTTGTCTTAAGCGATGGATCATAAATTGAGTTTGTTTATTAAAAATTTCATTGAGTTGGAGTTTAGTTTTTCTTAGTTCATTCTGAGTGTTTTCTGTTGGGTTTCTTGTGTTGATTTCTTCCAATTGTTTAACTTTGTTATTTAGTTCTATTTCCTGTTCCTTTTCTTTCTTTTTTTTGTGTACTGAAAATGAAATGATTCTGCCTCTAAGTACTGCCTTTCCTGTTTCCCACAAAAGGGAAGGAGATGTCTCAGGGGAATCGTTCATTTCTAGAAAGTATGCCCACTCTCTCCTAATAAAACTGTCAAATTTGGGATCTTGTAAGAGAGATGAGTTAAAGCGCCATCTGTTGAAGGGTTTCTGGAGGTGGGATATGTTCCATTTCATTGTAACTGGAGCATGGTCGCTGATGACTATGGGGTGGATAGTTATTTCAGAAGTATTTGGCACGATGGAGTTACTGATGAGAAAATAGTCAATGCGTGAATAAGATTGGTGAACCGGAGAGAAAAAAGAGAAGTCTTTGGAGTCTGGGTGCTGGAGTCGCCAACCATCGACAAGACCAGAATCGCTCATGAACTGTTTTATGGTTTTGGTGGATTGCCAGATTCGTTTATTTTTTGCATGGTCAGATCGGTCTATTGTGGGGTCTAAAACTGTGTTGAAATCGCCTGCAAGTATGATGGGGCAGTCTGATACGGTTGAGATGGAAGCGAAAAGGTTCTGGAAGAAAATTGGATCATCTGCGTTGGGGCCATATACATTAGCAATTGTGACTCGGGTGTTGTTGATTGAAATATTTATAATAATAAAGCGTCCTTCTGGATCTGAGATAGTGGTGTTATGGGTGAATGAAATCCTTTTGTTAATTAAGATACAGACTCCCCTCTGTTTTGAGTTGTAATGTGATGAGAATAGGTGGCTGAATTGCGTTGATTTAATTCGGATGTAGTCTGATTCTGAGAGGTGTGTTTCTTGAAGGAGGCAAATGTCAGCATGTAGATTTTCCAAATGACTAAGGACTTTAAGTCTCTTTGCCTGAGAGCCAACACCACGGATGTTCCAGGTTAAAATTGTAAGTGGTGCCATTTTATGTGATTAAGGGGGTAAATACAAAAAAAAAAAAAAATCCAGTATGGGTTTGCATGTGTGTGTGTGTGTGTGTGTTGAGTGTGTGAGTAGCAGCATGTGTGAAAGCTGGGAGTGGAGGGGAGGGGAGGGGGAGGGGGGTAGGGGGGAGAGAGTACAATATACAGATTAGCCTTGGGTTGGATTGAGCTGACATAGCAACATTTAACATACTAACACAGGACATACATATATTCATACATATGACAAACAGCTGACAATAGAGTAATAGAAAGTAGAGAAGAGTCTGGTATGGAGTATAGCTTGAGAGAGAGAGAAAACCAGGGCAGAGAGAGAGAGAGAGGCAGAGCAGCATCAGATGCAGGCAGCTAACAGATCATGACATGGGTGTATAAGAGACAGTGATATTGAAAATTGGCATGAATTATTTAAACAGTTTTAGACAGATTTAAAGCCAGGTGGTGATATTGTGGTTACGGTAGAGAGTTCCATCAACATACAGTTTGTCTACAGATAGTGTGGCTCGTTTACCTTCTTGTCGGAGTTGCTTCATGATTGGTAGGAGGGCTTTCCTTCGTTCTTGTATTGTTTTGGGAAATTGATCATTGAGTCCGTATGTGGTGCCTTTCAGTTCCTTTCCTTTGCTTTTGACGAGTTCTTTGTGTTTGTAATGTTCGAATTTCGCTATTATTGCAGGTGGTTTTCTGTTGTCTTTAGCGGTGAGACGGTGAACACGGTGGAAAGTGATTTCGTTGACTGTTAATTCCGGTATTTTCAGTGATGTTTTCATGAATTCTTTGATTGCATTCTCTGGGTCATCGGGGCTGTCTTGTGGTAGTGGAATTCCTGAGAAGATTAAATTATCGCGCATGCTGCGGCACTGTAAATCCAGAATGGTTTCTTTCATTGTGTTATTTTCGTTTGAGAGTCTTGTTACTTGGGTGGATAGGTTTGTGACAGTTCCTCTTAGCTCTTTGTTTTCTTGAACGAGTGTGTCGATTTGTGACTGTGAGAATTCTAAACTGGCTTTGAGGTCTTTGATATCTGCATGAAGGAGTTCGAGTATGGCAAGTTTATTGTTTATAGATGCGAGAAGACTGACCTCGATGGTAAGTTCGTCCGGTTTTGGTTGTGGTGGCTGGGGTTGATCTTCGTCTGTTCCGGTTGACCAGTCTCTTGTACGTTTTGTGCTCGTAATGTCCATGTTGTAAAAGTGGCTGTCGATGAAGGTGAATAGGTTGTCCAGGTCTTGTTGAGTAGCAGAGTAGTCCAGTGTTTAGAAAAAGTTAACTGTAATCCTGTTGTTTGTGTTTGGAGTTCAGTGTGCCGCCATGTTGGGTCTCACCCGGAGTCTCGCGATAACCGTCAGTGCGTCATCCGCCAGTGTTTAGTTAGATTCAACTGCTTGTATGGGATCAGTACACAGGCCTTTTAGATCAATTTTAATGGCGCACTTAGCTCCTGAATACATTGATTTTATAATGTCATGTTTTCAGAAAGGCCTGATGAACAACACTGTTCACATATGAACTTGTAAAGTACTAGCCTAGACTCTAGACGTACCTCCTTGTGGTAGCAAATTTGAATTTGCACAGAGGTACGTCTAGAGGCCACTGATAGAAACCCGTTTTAGCCTTCCTCTGGAGGCGGATAACCAATCACAGCGTAAGGCGGGCTTTGTACGATGACGACAGCCCTGCTCAAACCAGAGCGGAATCGTCTTTGGCTTTAGTTTTGGACGAATTGCACTTGTCATTTTCTTTGAAAGTGAAACAAGAAAGTGCACTGAAGTTTTTCGTTCTGAAAAAGATGTCTTTGCCGTGTTACCGACGGGCTACGGGAAAAGTTTGATATACCAGCTGGTACCACTGGCCGGAACGCTAGCCTATTACGTGGAGAGGCAGTTTGAAAGACAACGCAATCACCCGCCCCTCCATTGAGGTACAGTCTATCAGTGGTCTTCAGACTATACATTCTTATGATATAGTCTGACGTGTCAGGCTAGTAAAGTACGGCAGCTGACAGCTAACGGTGCACATGACGTTACTGGCTGCAGGGACAGATTTGACGATGTTAGCACACAACACTAGCAAGGTAAACTTACAACAGACAAAGCTCAAACTAGCTAGTATGGTAAGCAACCTACTGAACACATTACAGCTGAATGATTTTGCAATCTTACCTTAATCAAAATCACTGAAGTAATCCATGTTATCAAGTAGCCTTGTGTGAAGTGAATGGCATACCAGTGTACCAAAACAAACTTCGTTTTGAAGTCACATTATGCTAACGAGGCTGCTTCAGAGCAGTAGCCACATAGGCTAGAATGTAAACCATACAAATCCCCTCTCTGATTGGCCTATTTAATAGAAGAATAACATAACATATTTTAGTTAAAATATTCATTTATGTATTGGTAGGCCTATTTATTCAGCTAGTGTGGCTAGTGCTCACTCATTCAGCTAATGTCTCCCCACACATATTTTAGTGTGGGGAGACATTAGACTTCTCTTAAATTATTATTTTTTGACTACTAGTTTTATTTAAGGGAGAGAATGGGCTACTACAGGAGTTTAAAAGAACCCTAAAATAATAGGTTACTTTAAAGCAGAATTCAACCCTGAAACAACATTGTGCTCAAACACTGTATTTTACCATACATTTATACATGACAGTGCTGCCATTTAATGTAATAACTCTATATTTTACACCTGGGCCCATGGGCCCATTTAAATACTTCATTAAAAAATTCAATAATTATCGATATCAACCAATATACTGAGCCTATATCGTGATAGATATTTCAGCTATATCGCCCAGCCCTACGATGCACAACTGCGTTTTCTCCTGAGTGTGGATCATCTTATGGGTCTCTTCACCATTGTGAGTCGTTCTATGAGTGCGGAGCTCTGCTGGAGTCGTAAAAAATTCCCCGCAGGTGATACACAACTGCGTTTTCTCCCGAGTGTGGATCCTCTGATGACTCTTGAGATTATAAGCTTGGCTAAAGGCCTTTCCACAGTGGAGACACGGGTATGGCTTTTCTCAAGTGTGGATCCTCTGATGTGCCTTCAGTTTTGAAGCCTTGGTAAAGCCCTTGGGGCACACCGGACACTGGTGAGGCTTTTGTGTCGAAATAATAAGTTGATGATTGTTTCGATTTGAACTGCTGGCGAAACCTTTCCCGCAAACAGGACACCGGTATGCTTTCCCCCCAGGGTGGTTCCTCTCATGCATTCGGAGATAAGTAGGATGGCTAAAAGCTTTACCACACGTCTCACACTGGTATGGCTTTTCTCCTGTGTGGATACTCTCGTGTCTTTCAAGGTCACAAGCCAGCCTAAAGGCTTTTCCACAGTCAGAACAACAAAATGGCTTTTCTCTAGTATGTTTTCTCTCGTGTGTCTTTAGACTACTAGCCTTACTAAAGGTCTTTCCACAGTTAGAACAATGATGTTCTTCTCTAGTGTGGATTTTCTCATGATGCCTAAGACTGGAGGCTCGGCTGAAGGGCTCCCCACACACTAAGCACTGGTATGGGTTTTCCGTAGTATGGTTCCTTAAGTGTACTTTGAATTGAGAAACCGTACTGAAGCGCTTGTCACACATTGCACACTTATAAGGCTTTTTGCCAGGAGAAATTCCTTTACGAGTATTGAGATCTGAGATATTTGCAGAACTTTTCCTGAACTGGGAGTGTTGGTGATAAGCTCTCGCTTGGTCTTCTTTTCCCACAGGATTCCCAGTTAGTTGGACCATACCAAAGTCACCTACGAAATGAAACACCACAGAATACAATATCAGTCTTATAATCAGGTATTTTGCATTATTTTAGATTTTCACACAAACACACACACACACACACACACACACACACACACACACACACACCACAGTGGTCTTTAATGTCTGTTATACCATTGTCCATAGCTGCTTGTCCCTCGTAAGGCAAACAACATAGCTAGATGGGTTGAGCAAGAGCGAATGAGAGACTGTGTCTGTGTGAGAGATGGGGATGGCGATGACTAGACATTTTGTTAACCGATCACGAGGCTCATTAGTCGGTTAAAATCGATTAACCGATTAGTTTACCATAGCCTAGGCTATAGGCCTGCTACTGCGCTATTCAAAATAACATTTCGAGCGGCGCCTGTAGGCCTATCTCTGCCGCTCTCTCTCTCCTGCTCACACACGCAAGCTGCCCCGGCCACCCCTTCACTCACATGACATTTTAAAATCCACTACAGCGCGAAAGAGTTCCACAAATGCAGCGCTGATGAGCCTGTATCAGAGTCAATGTTCTTAGTTTATCATAGCCTAGGCTATTAGGCCTGGTACGGCGCCTGTTTTTCTGCCGCTCTCTCTCTCCTGCCCTCACACACGCAAGCTGCCCCGGCCACCCCTGACATTTTTAAATCCTCAACAGCACGAAGAGTCCCACAAATGCAGCGCTGATGAGCCTGTATCAGAGTAACTTTAATAAGTTAACAGGTTCTGCTTGTAGGCTATGCAATCGGAGGGCAAATGCCTCCTTAGTTTGAGTAGAAGGTGATTGCGTTTGGAAATAAAGGCGGTTGTCTAGCGTATTTGAAACATTGCAGCGGTTCAGCCCTTTAGTTGGAGGTAGTAATAACAATAATAAAGAAAAATCACCATCACCTTATCCGTTACCATGGATGATCCTTCCTTAATTGTGGAAATGTATTTCTTAAAGCTAAGCCCATCTTAAGCGGAATGTTTCCTGATAGACTACAATACGATCAAGCAGACTGAATGCGTAAGACACAGCAGTCAAGGTTGTAACCTCGCGCCAAATGTTTTAATTGGTTTACTACGAACAGTAATGAAAAATTAAGTGAGGGCGATAATTTGTTCACTTCACACAATAACGTATTGGAAAGATTTGACAAATTGTAGTAGTGTCTAATCCATTGTCTACTGTAGGCTAGAGATCTGCATTGGGACTGGGTCCCGCGGGTCAACGCAAAACTCGCGGGAACGGGCGGTTTGCACTTGGCTGCGGGCGGGAACGGGCGGACAACTTAAAAACACTGCGGGAACAGTGGGACTGGGACTTCGAATTGTTCTTTGCTTTGTAACATTTAGCCTATTTATTCAAAAGGAATTAACTTCATACAAACATGTGGCAAGGTCTCTCTGTTACTTCTTACCTGCTTCTACGTTTCCTCTAGCTGGCAGTAAATCCATCCATTAACTCTCTATATAGGCCTACGGCTCTGTTAACTCTTATGTTGGAGCGCCCTCTAGTGGACAATATTATAGTTCCAACAGTTTAACATTGATTTCCGCAATAACTCAATAACAGTTCTTAAACTGATAACATTATTTACGATATCACAGTTTCTATTCGTGTTTTTTCGAGAAAGATACCTGCTACATCTGATAATTTTCATGTTCCATGGGCCTATTTTTGCAAAGCAAGCTGTTTTATGTGCCGTGATGGTGCAAGGTTTTTGACTAAGTTGCATTTAAATATATTGTGTTTCTTATGTCTGTCGAAAAGAGACCTTAACCTCAATCACTGCGTGAATATATGAAGGTAGGAAAAAAGAAATAATATAATATGAAACTGCCTTTATTTTATTTAAAAACTACATGGAAATAATGAAATAGGAGCGCTATCCCGATCAATGCGTCAACCCCAAGAATCTCTCTTAGCCTAATAGCCTAAAATAGGCCTACACTTTCTCCTGCGGGATGGGAGAAGACAAAAAAATCAATGCATCTCTATCAGTGTGTGGGAATAACTTCTCACACTTTCGCGGGTTGCGGGCGGGAATGGACATACACATCGCGGGCATGGGCAGACACGCTGCGCACCCCTTGCGGTAGCGGGCGGTAATGGTCAGAAATTCAGCGGGAGCGGGCAGGAGCGGGACGAAGAAAACAGTCCCGCGCAGTTCTCTACTGTAGGCTAATTTAGAGATCACCTTTTTTTTTCTTTAATCGACTACCAACAATTTTGATCGTTAGCGTTAATACGGTCAATCATCGGTCAAGCGGTTATTGGTTAGGCTAACATCCCTAGTGAGAGACTGTGTGTGTGTGTTTGTGAGAGAGAGAGAGCGAGAGCAAGATAGATGATAAATCCACCAATCACTAAAAATAGTTTCCCAAACTTTACATTTCGATTGGTTAGTATGTAGTGACTTCAGTAAAAGGCGGGTTTAAGTTTAAAAGGCCAAATATTATTGTCATTAGAGCCAAGACGCCATCGTACGAAAGAGAACAATATTTGAATGGGCCGTCTACAAAGGGTTAAAGAACCTCCAGATCATGAATACGGAACATGAACAGCAGTATTATGGTTGGGCTATGTCAGGCTAATCATGTGGAGCAGGGCTCGAACCTCTTTGCATAATACCGGCCCAGCAGGGTCCCCCTCCACAGGCATGTTTCTTCATGTCTCTCACTGAAGTGAAAGTGGTGATTTGATTGGTTTTTCGACGTCACATGAACGCTTAAAATTCATGGGAGTTTGAATTTTATTTGATTTTTATTTCATTATGCATTATATCTCAAGCAGTGATTCCGAGAACCAACTTATCAAATTGGTGCGGACTTACTCTGCTATGCAGGGTTCTAGGCATAGGGAACCAAATATCAAAGGGGCATCACAATACATTTATAATTTTTTCTTCATTTTCACTTTTTTTCCCCAGTTTTCTATTCCTAGAAAAGAGGAGACAAAACTCTAATTTGGCCAATGGCAGCAAAAAGGCTATAACCGGCCCTGCTCCTATGAAACTCTAAATGTAAATACCAGATTATAAGACTCAAATCCACCCCTCCACCACCATCTCCATTAGGTTCTCTCACAATTCTGTCAATTATCTGTCAATATATTAGTAACGCCCACATCAGCTCCTCTACGGAGCCGTCATTCGAACAAAGTGTCATATAAATCACCGTCATGGCATCTGCTAAACGCCCGCGATATAGTCGAGATGGAAGTCGTAACGATTATACTTGGTGATAGTAGCAGTGATAGTGATGTGGACAGTGCCACAGGAGTGGGACATCAAGCTATGGGTCTTAGCTGACAGTGCTAATGGCTACACATACAACTTTGACATCTACATAGGAAAGCAAATTGGACACCAGCCCAGTCCCAATGGACTGACCTATGATACCGTTATGAAACTGTCAGCACCACTACTGCATCAAGGTTACCACCTTTATTTTGATGATTTTTACACTTCAGTTAAGTTAGTGAAGGACTTGTTCACCTTTGGTTCACCATCTACAGGGACTGCAGCGGAAAACAGAAGAGGCTTCCCCGACTCCATGAAAAAGAGTGGGCCAAACGGCAACAGCGCGGTAATATGCGCTAGGCAAGAGATGGGGTGTGTCTAGCCCAGCAGTGGAAGGACAATCGGGCAGTTACTGTGCTAACATCCATTGATGATGCCAACACTTCTGTACTGGTTATGCGTAAGGAGAAAGTGAACGATCGCTGGCGAACACTGCAAGTCAGACAACCCAAAGCCATAAGCAACTACAACAACTTGATGAATGGAGTAGATCGCTCAGATCAATTGCTAGCAAGTAATCATGTTTTAAGTAAATGTATGAGGTGGTGGAAACCCCTATTTTTCCACAGCCAAGTAGTCTGGAAAGACATGGGTTCGAACCCCGGCTGCCACCTTTGTGCCTTTGAGCAAGGCACTTAACCTGAAGTTGCTCTAGGGGAGACTGGCTCTGAAGTAACTGAAATATGTAAGTCGCTTTGGATAAAAGCGTCAGCTAAATAAATAAAGAAAGATAAATATTTTGCATAAATCGTAGAAAGAATAGACCTAGGTCTGCTATGACTTCAAAGCTGAAATCATGCCCGTTTACTGTGTAAGGGATAATGAACGACACGGCGTGCAGATATAAAAAAATAATGCACGCGTTCGAAGTTCTAAAAGCTCACAACGCGTAACTTCGATAAGTGCATTAGTTTTTTAATATCTGCACGCCGTGGAGTTCATTATCCCGCTTATACCACTGTTGCCACGATCTCCGCTATGTGGTTTGACTAACAACATGCCCGTTTTGATGGCTAGGTGGCTCGCTGATGGCTGAAGACAAGCTAGTTGTCAGAACTACTTCTTTCCGCCACAAATCGTCTCAATCAAAACTTGCCAAGATAAACTGCCGTTACTAGTTCTAATGTACAGTTGCTAAGTCAGTTGTTAATTCCATCTCCCGTTGTCAAGCGCTAAATCCAAAGATTCTAACATGTTTTGAGCTCTGTAAATTCACCGTCTCCCATACTTCCAAACGAAGTGTGACAGAGTTAAAAGACATCTTGGTCACAAGTTACAATGTTGCTGTATCATGAACGTTCGTCGGGTCACTAAATTGTGAGCTTGTGTTAACGTGACAGTTTATTTAAAAGTCGGGGCGAGTTGGGCGAATTGATACGCAAGTCTGAATATGGACGGAAAAGTGGAACTACTTCATAGCCGTGCAGTCATAGCCTGGGAGTTCCCATGCTCCTTTGCGCGCTTATTTCATTCCACTCTGCAAAGCAGCATGGTGACCATGGCCGTTTTTCTCGCTTACTTTCGGTATCCAATCGCAGAACAAAAAGGGATTTGTACGGCCCTCGATTGCATTTAACGCCACGTGGTGGCTCTGGTATTGGCTCCGAGGTATGTACAGACGCAATGATGGACATTCGTAGCGCCCAATAAACGGCTCTGGACAATCATAAAAGATGCTTCCGCTACGAGAAATGCAATAGGTAGGTCTCCAGACTAAATATCACTTGTGATTTTTGTTTGGCATTCGCCAGGCTAGTGCAGTCACAGAAAAATAATGCACGTTCTAAATAGGGCATCACAATAGGAAATTTGACCAAGCAGTGGTATAAATGGTGATAACTATTCTTCATTAAATGGATCGAGTGTCATTAGGCTACCATAAATTTGCTGTTACAGTCGAGGCTAATATAGCTGGGGTTGGAAACAGACTACACTTGAAAATCACTTCATTTTCCTGAATAAATTAAGCACTCTATTCATCTTGCTCACCTGAGAACCCTATGCTGCCCTGGCTCATAGTAGCGGTAAAGCAAAAGTGGATCTGCTCTGCGCTCACGCAAACACTGCCTACTTTCCAAGAGATAACAATTTATTTTAAGTTTAGCCAACTAGTTTGTGTCTTTATTTAGAGACACATGATGACGTTCTTATGTCAGTTATTTGCAGAAATAAAGGCGACAGTTCATTCAGTTGGATTATTTCCCCTTTTGTTCATTTCATCATTAATAAATCACATAATAAATTTTAGGATTAGACGCAATTGACGGAAATCAGTCATACCGACGGAGAACTTTAATCCATGTGGTAGACCCTCTACCGATGTAAACACGCCCCAGAAGACCTTCCCCAGACCATGGATACGGATGAACATTCGTATTATGGGCGGGCTATGTCAGGCTACCACCTGACCCCATCGAGGTGTTCGTGAGCAAGAGTGTGTGAATGGGTGAGGTACATTATAAAGCACTTTGAGTGTCTGCAGGAGTGGAAAAGCACTATGTAAATGCAGTCTGTTTACAATTTACCATCTATGAAATGTATAACAATAATGTATTGTCCTCTTTATTTAAAGCCCTCCATTTCCACCACAAATTTACCTTCGGAGCATTTTTTTTTATTTTTATTTCGTTCACTCCCTCCATATTTTTCCAGAAAAAAATCTGAGAATAATAATTGGTGTGGCCTAAAATTGTTAGGAGTGAACTGTTGCGCATCTTATAATGCTAAAATATCACAAACAAAGGAAATACTCATCACCCATGACAAAATGTAAGCAGGGTATTTTGAATTGTCTTATTTAAAATTGTTTAGCAAAAATCCCTTTGCTGTTTTAACCAGATGGGTGATTGTATACATTTATCATGGACACAGTACAGGACTTGTCAGTTGATTTCCAAATGCAAGTTTGTGTGAGTTTTTTTTTTATTATTATTAAATTTATATAATAAATAAATAATAATAATAATAATAATTACTATTATTATATTATGCAGTCAATGTAATCGCAAATAAGCGAGCACTAACTTGTAGTTGAGGCGCCATCATCCTCATCATCATCAAGGCCTTGTTCTCTGTCCTCTTTCATGTTGTCTGATGCCAGTGTCTCAGTCTCAGAGTGATGATATCCAGTCGGATCCTCGAGTTTGTGAACGGACAAAAGATACTCTGGGAATAATTCTTCATCTTCTTCCTTGACTGTTGGACAGGGTTCCATAAGGCCTGACAATTCAGAGAAATAATTATAAATATAAATTGTCAGTGTTTCTCAAAGTCGAGAATGCTTCCAAGGTAGCACACTAGCCTTGGAAGCCATACACTTCAAAAACGAGGTTCCATCAGTGCATCCTTGAAAAATCTATTAACAAAGGTCTCTATCCTCACTAGAATTTAGAAGGATGCTTGACTTTGGAACAGTACTTGGCGACTGACAATAACGTGAATTGCTGAAAAAAGCAAACTTCCAAGCATGCTTCCTCCACTTTGAGAAACGCTCATTATATGAATAAATAAACATTAATATTATAAATATAAATATTATTTAGTCAAAGAAACCCTGTCAGAAGACAATGAAAGACTAACAGCATTGGTGTCAAAATAACAGTACAAGATTTCAAATGCAGAAATCTCTAAATCCATTTTCCAAAATATTCAAAAATCAAGTTATTTAAATAATAATTCCAGGAAATCTCAAATATCAAACTGAAATGTAAACATTGAAGTTTCGTTGCCCACACCACACCTGCTGCTTTTGTCGCCGAAGTTACCAGCCTCCATACAAAGTCAATTACTTCCATTGCTCGTGTCACCTGAATCAGTGCGGTCTGAACGTACAGTAACCGGTGATACAAGGGTTCTTCTGCCTGACCCATTAGACTCTGCTAGAATTTGGGAATGCACTGAAATGCCAATTACCAGGAAATAGGAGGTGGTTGGTATGCCTAATGGCCTGTTATACAACAATTAGGTCCGGTCGAGCTATTTCTGAATTTCTGCTTGGACGAGAGGCATTCCAAGCGTCACTATGAGTGATGATATCTGGCAGCAACATCCCTGGAGACTCTTAACAGTTATTAACCGGTGCACCTTTTCTACCGAGCCATCTGGTTCTCCGTTGAGTTTTTTATTTACCAGTATGAAGTAGCGCCATGATATCGTCTGTAGTCATTCATAATACCAATAAATTAAAATTTGGGGCTTTGGAAAACACTTTTGGTACGTCCATTAACTTAGTTAGCGTGCTAACGGACTAGTTCAAGTGAATAGCAAGTAACATAGCAACAGTTTGCTAACTAGAAGCAAACCGTTTTAGACTTCGTTTAAACGTAATATTTGGCACTAGCCTTCGTTTATTTTTGGTCTGTCAATTTAAACTAATCTCAGCAACATTGTCCAGCTGGTTGTCATTCTATGAAACGCCACTTCTCAATTTTAAAAAATTACGTTAGCTCGCTCACTAGCGTTAACTCGCTAACAATTTGTAGTAAAATCCAGCTGCCTAACCTGAATTACAAATATCACACTCGTGGTCTTGATGTTGTCAGCCTGCGGCTTCGTGCATACAGCAAACAACACACAGTGATGATATTCTACCAACAACATCAGTACAACGAGTGTGACATTAAACATAGCCCGCCCATAATAATACGGATGTTCATCATATTCATGGTCTGGGGATGGTCTTCTGGGGTGGAATTACATCGGTAGAGAGACAACTTGATTTCCCTCATTATCCGCGACTCACGTTTCTGATTTGTTTATTTTCCGCTTTTACCCCAATTTAACACGATTACGTTCACTCATGTAGTCACGGTTTAAAAAAAACAAGTTTTACTTGGTGCTGGATGGGAACCAAGTTTGCGGTTCCCGAACACTCTGATATTTGGTGTGAGCACCAACGGTCGGTTCAAGATCAGATGCGGGAACCGGCACTGTCGGTGTGAAAGCGCGTTTTGAAAACCCCTGCTATTGAAGGAGGGAGACCCAGCATTTTGTGTAGGCTGCCATCTTGTGCCGACGCCATTGTTGGATTGCCAACAAAGCTTTTCGACAATGCACAGTCAATGACAGCTAACAGCAAAAAACATGGAATACTCTGACATTATACAAGTAGTAGTGAATCTAACAGCTCAAAAATGGCACCCGCTTACTTCCGGTAGTTTTGTCGGATTCGTGTATTGAAGAAGGGAGACCAAGCCAAACTAAGGTTAGTGAATTCAGTTTATTTTAAACAATGCTTATTCAGGAAAATAAAGTTTGCTTCACTTAAACACATTGAGTCAATGGAACCGACAACATTCGACACAGAATAAGTAAGATTGAAGCTTCCATTGACTCAATTGCTTTTGCATTTGGTCATTCCACTCGCTAGCTAGTGCAGTCAGTAGCCTTGTGTAACAGAGCTACTCTTCAATTACACCAAACTTTTACTTAAAGGAATAGTTCACCTCTTTATGAAAATTGGTTATTCACCCCCTTACCTGGAGTTACATATGTGGGTGAGAGCATTTTGGTCTCAGTGCATGCATTGTCCTAGTCTGGCAACCCCAATTTTAGCTTTAGCTTAGCAAATTCCAGCGCCTATGCTAAGCTAAAGCTAAAAAATGGGAAAAGTTGGGGATGCCATAATAGGAAACCAGAGACCAAAATGCTTTTACCCACATATGTAACTCCAGGTAAGGAGTAAATAACCAATTTTCATTAAGAGGTGAACAATCGTTCAACAAATGTCAACAAACAAATGACAAATGTTCTCTGACATGGCAATCAAGTAGACCACAGCTAAGAGAGTTCTTCAAAGTGAAAACATAATATAGCTGGCCTTTACAAAGACATAATCATACACAGATGGAATCACAACAAACTATAAACAATCATTTTGCTTAGATGACATCAGACAAGTACATATAACAGTTGATTGAGGCAGAGTTAGCTTTCATTACATTCATTTCACTACATATTGATGTTCTGCAAGCACGTCATCGTTACCATGTGATCTATCGTCTTGGACGGCGGAAGTACATTTACAACCTGTGCAGCGAAGTATAAAATATTCTCCTGTGGCTTTGTTATTTTATCTGTTGCAACAATTTGAATATGGTAGTAACAGTATACCGTCTCTGATGTCGTCCAAGTGATTTGTCGATGGTCAGAAGGCAAGTTATGAATAAAAGACAATAAAAACGACTGATTAACACATTTTATTTGAGTCTATAGCAACGGGCGTTGCTATGGGAAAAATCTGGTGTATGCATTAGGGCTGGGACGGTTCACAAAATTCACGGTTCGTATCACGGTTTTAGGGTCATGGTTTTCGGTTCGGTTCCATCCTTTTTTTGTAAGATCGCAGTGGGATGTATTGCATTTCCCAGTGCGGGGAAATCCATGCCTATCGGCGCATAAGTGAACGCTTTAGTTGCATTTCACTACAGCTGCGCGAAAACTCTGATTCTGTGATTCTGCGCCGCTGCGGAGGTTAAAACAAGTAGGAGAAAATATTCTAAAAGTTGCACGGCAAGCCCATAGATATTGCTTACTTTTCTAACCAGTTTGTTCTGTATATGAAATTTTCTACCATTTAGATTGAAGTTAAAAGGTCTACCGTTTGCTTTAAACTAGGCTAGCCTAGTGAGCGGGAGAGTTCCTCAACAATTTCTCCTCGTGTCTCTTCATATAGTTTTGGAATCACAACGGTGCTAAAATGTTTACGGCAGGGAATATTATATCGCGGCTCGAGTACTTTCATCAGATATTGAAATCCTTCACCTCCTATCATGCTATAAGGCAACATGTCTTTAGCTATGGCCATCCCCATTGCTCTCGTTATGGCTGTCGCCCGCTCTGAATTGGCACTAAGCCAGCTTAAACGCGTCGGAGAGTTGCAGTTGTTTCCTAACCGGCTCTCTCTTCCTTGCGCTGCCTATGGGTACTTTTGGGTGATGTCTTTTCAAGTGAGTTAGCATGTTAGATGTGTTTCCGTTAGCATAGGCGATGGATTTAGTGCAATGCTTGCATACGGTCAAGGATTTATCGACTGTTTTTTTCCAACCATCATCATAGTTTACTTTTATCCTCTATCTCAGGTCGGCCTTCCATTTGTCTCCCACTTGCTATTTCCACGTTTCACCGTCAGGTAAACTTATCCCTAGTATTCTCAGTTTTCCCACACTGAGAACACGGATGTGGCTTTCGTCCAGTTTGTGCTGACCGATGCTTTTTGAGGTCCGAGGCACTCTTGAAGTCTTCCACACTCTCATTGCTCTGGTGAGACTTCATTACAACAGCAGAAGGTCCAGCACACGTTTGGAGACCCTGGGAGTGTTTGTGACGAGGTCTCTCTCGGTCTTCTTTTCCCTCCGCGTTTCCAGTTAGTTGGAACGACGTGCCAAGGTCTCCTACACAATAAAACACGATGGTGAAAAACTATCATCTCATTTCTATTCAATCAATGAAAAAGTATTTAAATGTATGCTATGAGACAGATGGATGTTAATGCACGGACTCCTATAAGGTTGGAATTGTTCACAAGGCTCCTATGATCCCCACACTGCACTATGGGCAGACAAAGGCACTTGAACTTGCAACCAGCACTATGTTCCTGGCGATGCAACTGATGACATCATTCTTTGACAGTCTTTCTCAAACTTTTTCAGACCAAGGACCGCTTTGCCCAAAAAAATGTTTTACAGGGACCACCTGCCCTTGCGCCCCCTCGCCAAATCACATGCTGCTAACCAAGTAATTTATAGAGTAGACACTTAAAATCCTTTAATGAACAGTTAATTACAGGTCTGCCTCTTATAGTCAGCGAACAACGAATTTTTGGCCTTCAATTCGCGGACCACTTCAGCTTGCTTCCGGACCACCAGTGGTCCCCAGACCACACTCTGTTCTATGATGTAGCCAGGGGTGACCAAACTAATGCCTAGGGACCAATTGCAGTCCTTTGCCGTCTTTCATGGGTCCGCTAGTTTGATGCTGTATTAGAAAAATGGCCTAGTTTGGTAAATTAAAGCAATTTTCAGCAACTCTTTTACTGTCAAATTTGTCACATGTTATTCTGGAAGTAGTACTGGTACATGAAATAGGTTACTCAGTATAAAAACGACTTCTCTAGCTCCATCTAAACCCTGTAATCATGGTTGCAAAAACCCAGCGCTCCCTGTAGCCTTCCACCAACCAGGTACGGAGGGAAGGATAGCTGCCTGTCAATCACAACTGTAAGCCGCTGACAACATGCTACAGCGAGGAAGGGTTTTGAGAGGCCGTTGAGGAGCACAGTAGAGACAGGAGGAGGGAACAGAGAAAAATGTGACTGATTTTTTTTTCCTTAAAAGAAAATGCCAGAGTGAATTCAAGCATAGCCCTGCTGCACGAGCCTTTTAACAGCAATATATTTCGCATGAAATGAAAGAACAGACAGCATAGACCTAAAAAACAGCATAGACCTAACATGAACGCGAAATACTTTACATTGAGTCAATGTAACCTCAGATCTTACTTTTGGTTTCCAACAGTCAGGTCCCATTGATTCAGTGTAAAGTGCCTGTTCGCTTCTGTGTTCGCATTCGGTCTCTGCTGTACCAAATTATTTTGTTCCACTTGCTAACTAACATTTAGCAAGCTCTTTCAACAGGGCTATGCTTGAATTCACTCCGGTATATTCCTTTAAGTCTTGGAATTGCGTAGATTTGCAGATTACAGCTTTAGCCTGATATTCATAATAGCTACTAGCCATAAAAAGTTAGCCTGATTGCCATCGACTTTCAAAGCTCTACGAGACTTTGGTCTGACCAAGAGCCCGTATAACAAAATTTTTCGAAAGCACATGGTTGACCCGCCTCCCTGAAATGCCTTGGTTGTCTACTGGTCGATGTTGGAAAATGCGGTGCCGAAGCAAAACCTATCACACCACTCTTTCCTCTGACTCATGTGACGCGAAGGGAATTGCTTGAACAGGACTGAGAGCCGTTGGAGCTGCTCAAAGTTGATTGGTTCTCGACCAAGGGGGGGCAGTTCCCCAGTTTTGGGGAATTCAGAAGTCCTGCCCAATCAGCAGCTGGCCAGACCAGCGACAGCAACGCTGAAGGTGTTACGTCACTGGGAGGGCGTACCAGGCTAATTAGCTACAGTCCACTTATGATTGATTGAAAATTGATTAGTTGAAATTTGATACTTGATTGAAAATTATAATAGATTAAAAAAAGTTAAATCATAATTTGCCAAAAACTTAGGTAAGTATTTGTAACTTTTATGTATCTACTTATTTCAATAGCTAATTCAAAATTGTAACATGATTAATATTGAATAAAGACACCTCCATGCATCTTACTTGCAGCTGCAGAGTCAATGTCATAGTCATCTTCAGTTTCCTCTTTGATGTCCTCTGGTGACCATGTTTCTTCTCTCCAGGGCAGACTTGGTGATGGCAGACTATCAGTTTCGGTCTTGAAGTCACGATCCAGTTTATGAACGATCAAAAGATCCTCTGGGGGAAACCATGAAGATCTTCTTCCTCTTTGATCGCCTTCTTCACTGTTGCCAGGGGATCCATCAGTCCTGATAATAAAATATATTTAAGGGGACATAGAATGAATTAACTGAGTATTGTATCTTGTTCTTTTATATATATATTCAATTGTATTTTGTCAAAAATAAGATGAAGTGATATTTTACAAGCCAAATTAAAACCTCATATTGGAGTTGTGTATTGAAATATATATATATATATATATTTTATTTTTTTTTTGCTGAAACAACACCTCACTCAAATCAGGCCTAATCTAATCTAAGTCACCTTGGCTAAATGAAAAATCATTCTATTTTGGGAAGGTTCCAGGGGCCGCATTAAATAGCTCAAAGGGCCGCATGTGGCCCCCGGGCCTTAATTTGCCCAGGTATGTGTTAGATGCTACTGTATATCACAGATTTGGTCGGTGTTGTTCCATATTCAGACATCAAGCAATAGGGATCTACGCTGATGGGACTCCTTATACTTTAAAGGTTTCAGCTTGGTCCTGCAAAAGATTTACCTCACTCACGTCAGATGTAGCGCTACGCGCGAACATCTGATCCTCCTCGATAGACGATTTATTTCAGGAGCCAGAAATCCTCGAATCTAACTGGACAAACGGCTTGTCCATCAATTTAATTGACGTACACTTCAGCCAACCACATTGAAACCAATCAATGACGCTGGTTACGTTTGTTGGATTGGTTGAATTCAAAACAGTTGCTTCTTCGCTACGTCACACCCTCTACAGCAGCCAGCAGCCCTGATTGGTCCGGTTAGGAAATATTGGGCTTGAAATCCCTCCCAATGGCATCAACATCAGATCGTTGCGCTGAGGCCTTACGAAAGTTTCGTAGCGCATGATCTGACGTGAGTGAGGTAAGCAAAAGATAGATTCAGTCAAACCTTCTCTTATCAAACAAGGACAAAACACATGCAAGGCAAAGCACTGTCAAATATTTACAACAGCACCTGACAAGAACCAACAGTAAGTTGCATGCAGGTATGTAGGACGCGAAAGTTTTAAGGCACTTCTCCTTGTACATGCAAGGCAAAGAACTGCTGCCAAATATTTACATCATCACCTTACAAGAAGAACCTACAGTAAGTTGCATGCAAGTATGTAGAAAGCTAAAGTTTAAGGGGACTTCTTGCCAGTCACCAGAATACAGTAGCAGAATGCTATCAGAGACACAGGAAGAACTTTGATGCTATCTATTCTAGGCGGAGGTAAAAAAATAAAAAAATAAAAAAGGGTTCGGAATGAGAAATGTATTGGATGCAAGCAGTTTCACTTTTGTCAGAAAAACCATGTCGCTAGAAGCTAGAAACCCATCGTTTCTAGCGACCGCCCCATTTGAATTGCAGGTAAAGCGGAAACAGGGAGGTCCAAGTCTGTTCTGCAGTAAAACTAACGTTAACGTTTAGTCCCATCTGAAAACAGCGGTCCATTGTGCAGTGCATATGCAGAACAACACGTTAGGTAGAGAGATTCTCGTTCCTATTAGAAAGTTATAACGTTAAAACGCGTAGCAGTAGGCAACACCTTTCCGTTCAGTTCAGCAGAAGTTTTCATCAGCGTTAACGTTAGCCCACCTTACAAGGTGTGTGGTCCACCGAAAGTTAGCCGTCGATCAGAATCAGCACATGTGCGACAACTTCTAAAATGCAGCCGCTTTCGTTTCTTCCCCTACTGAGATATTAACAGCATATGACCACAGTATGATACACGTAGGCAGTAAAAAAATCAAAGCACACCATCCATATCAGATACCACTACGACCGCACACAGCCCTCTCTGTGCTGCGCTGCTGGCTGCAGCGTGTTTGTTGTTGATGTTCGTGAAGACAGAAACTCCAACAACGCTCTCAAAGACGTATCAAAATAAAAGATCCATTTCCCCATAAAACACTATGCTAAAACATACGTGATATTAAATGCAATGACTAAATGCAAGATAATATGAATATTTGGACACCATAACATTTAATACAATAAGCTCCCCTATATGTAGCACCTACCCCCTACCCTCAACCAGGGTTGGACTGGGACCAAAAAATGGCCATGACTTTCCATAACAAAAAAGCTGAATTTACATGACCTCCTGTAAGTGACTGGGCGCTGAGCAGGAAAAGCTATTTAAAATGGCCACACAAGTCCTAATGTCCTCCCTTGTGTCTACTTCCTAACACTTAAATAGCATGAATAAGCCAATCAGAGTGTAAATTCATAAATTGAAATATATTGTGAAAAAATACATATAAGGATGTGTGGTGACAAAATTCCCTGATAATCCCTGACTTTCCAAGCAAAATTGTCAAATCCCCTGACTTTCCCTGTCTGAAACAGCTTGTCAACAGGCTTTGTTGACAAGCCCCCCCCCCCCCAAAAAAAAGAGATTGCTGAAGCGATGAGATCACCTTTACATTTATTATCACTTGGCTGTTTGGAAATATACATTTTGTTCACAATTGCTCTGTTTACATTCAGCTTAGAATTGTTGTCATTAGATTAAACAATTTCTTTAAATCATTAAAAGTAAATCCCTTCAAGTTTTAGGCTTTTAAAAAAAGAACGGTTACATCTCTACATTTGGTGATGTTTGGGATCCTGACAGTAAAAAAAAATAATTTCAAGTTAAATGCAGGGGTCTGGTTCATAGCATAGTTGTCAACTCAATAGACTTGTTTCACACCTCAACATTCCGAGGTTCTAAAAGCATTCCATGGTAGTAAACTGAACATTCTATCATTGAAATGCATTGGATTTATGCCTCTTTCTGACTTGAAACAAATGGGTAATAACATTTAAAATAAGTCTAAATTCACTTTCTTTCAAATAATACACATTTGAAGCACACAAATTTGGAGGTCCCGAGTAGATAAAAGTGGTTTTACATTTATGTGCATGAAGCTTCAAACTATTCGGGACCTCCCAATTTGTGTGCTTGAAATGTATATTATTTGAAGGAAAGTGAATTTAAACATGTTTGAAATGTTATTACCCATTTTTTTCAAGTCAGAAAGAGGCATAAATCCAATGCATTTCAATGATAGAATGTTCAGTTTACTACCATGGAATGTCGGAATGTTCAGGTGTGAAACAAGTCTATTAGCAAATTTGTTGGTTGCAATGCAATTTCCCAACTAACAAAGTTGCTAATAGGTTACCCACTACTATGCTTTTTAGTTGCTGGTTTAGGCACAAATAATCAATCAGAAGGGAAGGAGTGGGTTTCCCTCATGGCTTTCTTGCTCTTCATAACACTGGCCAAACATTTTCTTAATTGAATGATGTAAAAAGATGCTACACTATGAACATACAGTACACCCTGTCTAAAATGAAATGAACAACATTATGTCTGGTTATGTAAATATGAACAATAATATCTACTGACAATTGGCCGTAAGGATTATTAATTAAATTTAAGAGTTGGATGAAAACAAGAATATTTCCACATCCAGTATTTAGCCAAGTTAAAAAAAAAAAAAAAAAAGGAATTTAAGATGTCTATCAAACCCAATAATTTGCTGGGGATAGGACTTCTGAATTTTACTACCTGTGTTTAACCGCATTTCCTTATACGCAAGTGAGGTAGAGAACAATTCCATGTTTGTATCAAAGAACAGTTAAGTTCAGATTTTGTATAATAAAGAAGAAAAACATATTTATACAAGAACTATTAGTTGGAAGAACTTATTTATGAAAAGGAAAAGACCCATAGCCCCCTCCCTTTCACAGTGCAACCCATGGCTTCAGAAGTGGTTCCATGTTTGCATAACAAAATCAAAAAACAGTTCAAGACACACACACACACACACACAGTGGATCCCATGGCTTCAGCAGTAGTTTCATGTTTGTATCAAATATTCGTTCAGTTAGAAGAACTGATTAAAAAAAAAAAAAGGAAAGATAAACACACCCACCCCTCCCTTCACAGTGCACCCCATGTTTGTATCAAAGAACAATTGTTCAGTTGGAAGAACTGATTTAAAGACAAAAAAAAACCTTCTTCCCCTCACAGTGGATGATTCCATGTCTCTGTCAGTGGTCTATGTTCTTAGTCATAGTCAGAGGTAGTCTGTGTCTTGGTCAGTGGTCCATGTTCTTAGTCATAGTCACCCCTCCTTCCCCTCACAGTCGATGATTTCATGTCTTTGTGAGAGGTCCATGCTGATAATTGCCCAAGAGGCATGCGATTGCAAACAGCTGGTCCATGCTCTTAGTCAAAGTCCGAGGTATTCCATGTCTTGGTCAGTGGTCCATGCTGGAAGTTGACCAAGAGGCATGCGATTGCAAACAGCTGATCGATGCGCTTACTCATCGTTAGAGGGATGATTCCCTCCAGTAGTCTGTTCTCCAACACTCTGTATTTGCTCCGATCAATGTGGTATCTCAGACGTCCCATTTCACGCGCTGGTTCGAGTTCCTCTTCGGTCATCTGCTCGCTTATGGCAGGCATAACCGGTCGATGAACTTTCCCTGGACAAAGACCGTCAACGAGATAGAACCCTTCACTAAACATAACAGCCGCGTCTTCCGAGAGATAATCAGCGATACCCGACCTCTTAAAAACGTCCCTGTCGCTGCACCAGCTTCCGTAGAGCCGTGACACATAGGTGACGGCCCCATGTGGCGCGATGCCGATCAGGGCTCTGAAGGATTGGTCGTACTGGAACGGGGAGTAGATCATGAACCCCGATGGAGGGTAAGTTGAGGGCGGTCTCTCACATCGGATCTCTACGCAGTGAAGCACCACCTGCATGTGTGTCGGAATAAAACAGAATAAAACAGAATAAAACAAAGAACTTAAGTCAAGGAAGCGTACTCGACACTCCACGTTATATACACTGGGTGCTTAAATTTAATGGATATCAATTCCGACTTGAATAAAGCAAGCACTCAACAGTTGTGTTTGACTTCTTTAATCGCCTCACAGATATTTCGGGCTAGCGCCCTTCCTCAGTGTGAGCTATAAAGAAGTCAAACACAACTGTCGAGTGCTTCCTTTATTCAAGTCGGAATACAAACAAAACAAGGTCAATTCAGTTAGCCACTTATGAATAAATATGAATAAATAAAATATATAACATTTAATATAATTGTTATATAAATGTTATGTAAATCATAATTAGAAAACAAAAAAGAATACATAGGTATAATAGCAAAATTATACACAAAATTGGCCAAAGACTTGATCTACGAACATCTGATCTCAACGCAGTGAAGCACCACCTGCATGTGTCAGGGGATACAAACAAAACTAGGCCAATTCAGTTAGCCACTTCTAAAAAAAATTATGAATATATAAAATTATTATATTATTACCTGGGTGTCAGGATACGAGGAAAACTCTGGTGGAAGTTGACCTTTGACCTCCTCCGGTGGAAGCCATACAGGAAGTGAGCCCAGCAGCGAGTACAGGAAGTGTGTCCAGGTGGCGATTATTCTTTCCACTGCGGAGTCAGAAATCATGAAGGAGTGGGCGAGGTGAAAAGGTTCCAGTCCGGCAGACAAATACATCAGGAAGAGCACCAGCTCGTCGACAGGCGCGAGGTTTGAATCCGTTTCGCGGCTACCACCGTTGAACCACACCATCTTCCCTTGGGCTGTAGGCTCCAACCAGCGCCAAAACCTCTTGAAGTGATCGTAGGACGCAAATCTGCAACGACAGAGCGATATCACAAGACAATTAGACTGCGCCACAGCCTCTTGAAGTGATCGTAGGACGCAAATCTGCAACGATAGAGCAATATCACAAGACAATTAGGCTCCAACCAGCGCCAAAACCTCTTGAAGTGATCGTAGGACGCAAATCTGCAACGACAGAGCGATATCACAAGACAATTAGACTGCGCCACAGCCAAAACCTCTTGAAGTGATCGTAGGACGCAAATCTGCAACGATAGAGCAATATCACAAGACAATTAGGCTCCAACCAGTGCCAAAACCTCTTGAAGTGATCATAGGACGCAAATCTGCATTGACAGAGCGATATCACAAGACAATTAGACTGCGCCACAGCCGAAACCTCGAATTGAAGTGATCGTAGGACGCAAATCTGCATTGACAGAGCGATATCACAAGACAATTAGACTGCGCCACAGCCAAAACCTCTTGAAGTGATCGTACTAGGATGCAAATCTGTATTGACAGATATCACAAGACAATTAGACTACACAACCACAGCCAAAACCTCAAAGTGATCAAAGGATGCAAATCTGCAATGATATAAAGTATATCACAATGCTTTTAGTCCAATTCTACTGCACAGATAATGGCGCTGCATGATAGAAATTACTCCATATCTGTCATTACTCCCACTGGATATCATTATCAGACCCAGCCAGGTGGACACAGAGAGAGAGAGAGAGAGAGAGAGAGAGAGAGAGAGAGAGAGAGAGAGAGAGAGAGAGAGACACAGAGAGAGAGAGAGAGAGAGAGAGAGAGAGAGATATGCATTGGCATTTCTGCATCGGTATAAGTGGCATTTCGGTAACAAAAGTGGCATTTCGTAACGTCATGTGGCATTTTTGCTACGTGCCATTGGCATTTCCGTAACGTAAATTGGCATTTCTGTAACGTTGATTTTTATTTCTAATTATTGTGGCATTTTTGCGTCACATAGAAAAAAGGACTCAGTAAATATAATGATGTAGCACATATATCATTTATCATCCTGCTATTAATATCAAGGCAAAAAATTAAGGTTTACATGTATGCAGTCCATAGGAAACAAAATACCTCTCTGTTACCTCTCTGATTTCTGTTGTCATCATCTACAAAACCCCACTATTATCAGTAAACAAAGTTATATTCAGTGTAATGACCTCCACCAAGACAATAATCCCCCAAGATTTCCAGCGTTTACAGATGGACATGTCAGTAGTGAGGAATCCTTTAAAAAAATCTGGGTCATCACAAAAATGTAGTGGGTTCTTCCAAAAGACACACCTCTTGTTAAAACAAACAAACAAATTCCAACGAAAACGTTATCTCCTTGGCAGAGTTATCAACTTTTAGTATCTCTAATGTATAAGCCTGTGTACATGAACAATACAAGTGTGGTTCTCAATATTGTGTGTCAATGTAAATCACGAAAGAGACTACTCTTATGTTGTTTCTTATGTTGTTTTTTGGCTTTATTGTACATTATATCAAGTCAAATTTTAATCGTATTTGTTGACTCACTGTATTGAATGATGAAATGTAATCATTTCAGTATATGACAACATACACACATTCATATGAACTACCATGAGAAATGAATGTGGATAATTTTTAACCGTCTTCAAAAATTGATGTAATTATATAAAAATGGTTTCTAAAGTAAAAATGTCTATATATCAATTCAACACAAACATACATGTATTATCAAATGATCAGAATGCATTGGATAAAATCTGGTAGGTATTTTCAGTAAAACTAGAAAGACATGTGATGAATGAATAGGAAAATACTGGTCATTTCTGATCCATGTCTGCAAATGGATGTACAAAACATGTTTTGTAGAGTAGATGAATAAAAATTATTTTGTGTTGATTGATTGTATCAGTCCAAAACAAACAAACAAATAACATTGATTATATCTAAAACAAGATATTCAACAAATTATTAAAATACATCCTATATGGATAAAATGTCATACAGTATTCATAGAGATACATCAAAGAACGCCCTATTTATAGAATATAATAGAATAAATATAACAGTATGAAATAAGAACGGTTTTATATTTAAATAGACTATATAACTCTCCAGGAAATTAGTATTTAAAATAAAATACAACAAGTTCATTGAGGAATTCATGCAGCCCCAAACTTTGAAATTATTTCATCGGAAATATTTTGAAAATAAGAGTAGGCACATAGGCTACTATGCATCAAGGGGTTTTACACATTACAAATTGCAATTCTGAACACTAGAACATTATATTACTTTACATTTGAATCCATTTGAATCAGTCTTTCTGGGTTCTCCTCTCAAATTTCACTCGATTCTGTATCTGTGCCATTGTGAATTTAGTCATCATGGCTTTGCCTTTTTCGTTTTGATTCAGGGCCTCCCTCAACCTCTTCTCTCCAATCGGACCGCTCTCTATTATGTCCTTGCAGAGCCCGCTTAGAATCTAAGAGGAGAATGAAAAAAAAAATGTAGAGAAATTGCAAAATATATCTGTCACCACATTTTTTACAGATCATTTCATGGTAGGCTATCACTTTACAATAAGGTTCCTGAAAGCCATCAACAAGACATTGAGCGTGAGTACATAACAGCTGTCATACATTGCTCGCAAAACATTCATGACTGTTTCATAAGACATGACTCATTATTCTGATTTAATTTTTTAAACGAATATCTTGTATTATGAACCCTACATTGAATTTACTACAGAGCTTGTGAAATAGGCATAATCACATATAAGTTTAATCCATTTGGACTTAAAACGCCTTGTAAAAAGAACCTCTAAAACCTAGGACAGAGAAATGGTTTAAAGAGATTTGGTTGGTTTGTTTTTGCTAAAAGACTTATTTGTTTGTAAATATTACATATTATTCATTTGTAATTATTAAGTATTTTAAGTATTGTCACCCTGTGAAATAGGCATAATCACATATAAGTTTAATCCATTTGGACTTAAAACGCCTTGTAAAAAGAACCTCTAAAACCTAGGACAGAGAAATGGTTTAAAGAGATTTGGTTGGTTTGTTTTTGCTAAAAGACTTATTTGTTTGTAAATATTACATATTATTCATTTGTAATTATTAAGTATTTTAAGTATTGTCACCCTGTGTTGTAAAACCACTACAAATGGTCCAGAACACAGCTGGATGCCTGGTCTTCAACCAGCCCAAAAGAAGGGCACATGTGACCTCTCTGCTCAGTGAACTACACTGGTTACCCCTATACGCATCAAATTCTAATCACTACTGCTGGCTTACAAATTGCTTAATGGGTCAGCACCTACATTAGACCTGTTCAAAAAAACATTTTTTGTTATTTTAAAGCCAATTGCTGTGATTCCCATTCTCCAGGCTGTGGAATGACCAGATATAAAATTATTTTGATTTTGGACCATGGGCAGGCCTGCCTCATGAGCCATGAAGTTTTAATGCTGATTTTTGTTAAAAAAAAAAAAAAAACCCTGAGATTTTTGCCCATTTTGCCTCATAACTTCCATATCATTAGTCATAGAGCATTATGAAAGGTACCATATGAAATGGGGACGTGTACTTTCAGGTGATACACAGTATGTTAGTGATCTAGACAGTCATTGTTGTTTTTTAAGCTAAATGTGCCAAATTTTAGGCGATTTTGGAAGTTTCAGATTACAGGTACATATCACATCATTACATGTACTAAATTAACATTTACAATGCCAAATTGAACTTTGCAATGAAATATATTTACAGTAATAGCATTGGAACATTGGAAATAACGGTAACACTTTACTTGACGGGTGAGTAAATAACACATTCATAGCAGCTTTCATAAAATGCTCACAAAGCATTCATGACTGTTTCATAAGACACGACTCCACCTTCATACCCAATCCTTCATAAATGTGGAAGATAGAATGTCGATAACCTATCAAAATAAAAGTCCAGTCCAGCTCAAAGCAGCACTGCCATTTATGTTTGTCACCCGATCATGTTACAGCTGAATATTTCATGAATGTCACTTTACTTTACAGGTTGCGAAGTATTCATAATCATTCATCTGAGTTTACCACTGAGAGGTAAACTAGAGCTGACCAGCATTTGTGGACCCTGATGTGTTCAGGTAACAGAATAAAAGAAATAATAATAATCTTACCTTGGGGTAATTATGATATTTTTTTATACCTTGCCCACATTTAAAAGGGGAATGTCCAACTGTTCCAAGGTCATCTCAAAGTACTTTAAACCTACCTCTCAGTGTTAAACTCAGATAAGTGATTATGAATATTTCGCAAACCTGTATAGCAAAGTGACATTTAAAGTAGACTTCCTAAGATATTCATGAAATATTCAGATGTGACATGATCAGGTGACAAACATAAATGGCAGTGCTGCTTTGAGACCACTGGACTTTTATTTTGATAGGTTATCGGCATTCTAACTTTCACATTTATGAAGGGTTGCTTATGAAGGTGGAGTTATGTCTTATAAAACAGTCATGAATGCTTTGTGAGCATTTTATGAAAACTGCTATGAATGTGTTATGTACCCAACCGTTAAGTAAAGTGTTACCGAAATAAAATTTTCTGCACATTAGGAACACAAAACCAGGGCTATTAGGTTGAACATGAAAGTAATTACATATTACTGGAGAGTCAGTTATTTCAATAATTAGTGTGGCTTTCTTGAAGCTGTCAATTTTTTTCCTATGGTACTCCACAACCTAAAACAGACAACTTCTCTGTTCTAGATTTTCATCTCATTGGCAAAATCAGACAGTCTGTTTCCCCATCAATCGATCAACAACACTTACTTATTCCACAGCTTGGAGAATGGGAATCACAGCAATTAACTTTAAAATAACAAAAATAGTTTTTTTTTTTTTTTTTAAAAAAGGTCTAACCTACATATTTGAGTGCTCTGGTAAAGACTAAGGTTACTCTTTGCCAACTCTGCACATCAAAAGAACACTATCTGGCTGCCCCAGCACCTCAAGACAATCCAGACTCTTTTCTGTGTCATTCCACTCAGGTGGAATGACCTGATGAGCACTACCTGAGCAGGGGTGTCCTTGTCTGTCTTCAAAAAACTCTCAAGAAACTCTTAAAAACCCCATTCTTCAGAGAGCACCTCCTGTCTTAGCACTCCCACACTCTAAAGACCCTCTAGTCATATTTCCCCTTGATTGAAGTGCATAAATGTTATGTATTATGTAGACTAATTATTAACTTCTGTTTTTCAAATGATGAATAACCTGCACACTTAATTTCTATATTTCCTCTTTACATAGGCTATGTTTGTATGTGTATAGTTTTAAATTGGTTTAAGTGTCATTAATGTTTTACGAGCAACTGATATTCTAGTGTTACAGAGAGAATATTTGTGTCATTGCTATTTAACATACCTCTTTGTCCTGTGGCGTGAAAAGTCTTTTTCCCCTCTTTGGTACTGATGCTCCACTGCATGAAGGTACTGATGCTCCACTGCATGAAGGCTCAATGATGTCATCAGTTGTCAGTACTTCAGTCAATACTTTCGAGGCCGCCACTGCTGTTTTTTCACGTTGAACAAGCCTATAAGACATAAAAAAACACAATAGTATGAAAGTATTTCTAACCTAATGTTGGCAATACTTACAATTAGTGCTTTTTATTGTTGTTTTGATGTTATTGTGCGTTTGTGCATATGTGAACGTGTGCATATGTGAACGTGCGTGTATTTTAAGATGGACGAGCTGGAATTACGGATCGCCATGTTCAAAACATCTGCCTGATGATCTTGTTATTATTCACAATATACCAGATTAGTAAATCTATTTTACACTAACCTGTAATGTTTGGCAGCGGTTGCTTGTTTGTGGCACATCAAGTCCGACAGGTTAGCAGATTGCTCGGGCGCACTCTGATACACTGCAGACACCGCTGTCTTCCTTAAAAGGGTGCATGTAATTGTCCCAGGGAGGCCAGCTTTACTCCAAACGCTTTGGACTGCTCGGCATACTTGGCTGCTTTCCATATTTTTTCCTTGCCAGGAAAGGAACACTTGCTTTGTGTTTACGTCTGGCTTGACACCTGGGCGAAAGCATTGGACAAAGGTATTGAGGTAGTCCAGCTCCTGTGAACTAACCACGACTTTGGCAGGTCCTGTAGTATGGGCATTTTTGTGATACCGAAATAACCGAAACCCCTTCCATCTGCCTGGCAAGCGTTAGTTCCTCGGTTGTCATATTTGCCAACACGCCAGTTCGGTTGGCATTTCTGAACATTATCAGGGTCATCAGAAAGTCCCTCACCAAGATATAATCGGTCTGAGTCATTGGGGTATCAGGGTTGGATAATAGGACTATAGCCTCCTCAGCCGTCCTGGATTTCCTGAAAAAAGCAATCTCCTCTGGGGTGATTAGTTTGCTGAGGTCTGCATCCATCTTTTCAAGGATTCTGCGCTGATTTTGCTTGCGGTAAGAGGAAATCCACCGGGTGACTGAGTCCCGGAGCTCACTAAGTTCAGTTGTCTCGTCAGTCTCCCCACCAGAGAGCAAGAAACTGATATAGTGCTTAATGCTTGCCAGATAGGATCTAATAGTTCCGGGGAGGTACTCTTTAGCAATGCAATGTTTTTTGATAAAATTCTCAGTTAAACCAGATTTAGTTAATGGTGCCAGTGACATCACCAGTTGTGCCTGCCTGGCATGCTGCATTGATGATTTCACATCTTTCGATCCTCCATCCGGAGAGGATAGCCAAATACGGAAGTTTTTGAATTTGGTGTCCAAGGTCTTTTTGGGCCCTTGAGATTTGGCACCCTCATGCATCAAGCGCATGTGTTGTGCCATTCGCTTAACAACACGCCCACAGCCATGAATGGGGCACTTTTTCGCTTTGTGCCTATCATTTGTTGAAAGGCCTTTCCTTAGTCCCATGCTCTGCACAGCAGATTGGGCCGCCTCGCTGTTCCAGTCATGGACATCCCTTAAGTGCCTGGGCAGGTGTATGACAGAAGCCTTGCAGTTTTCCACAGGGCATTTTTTCCGTTCCCTCCTTCCCTGAAAACTGTTTTTGGAGCTTGTAATGTCTTTGGCGACCTCATCAATAGTGTAGCGCTTGACAGTTCTCTGTGGCGTTTCGTCCTCTGAACTTTCACTCTCCGTGACATCCTTGGGGCTGTAGAGTGACCCGCTTGACACTGAGTACTCGTCATCAGACATCTGCAAAAATAAAGTACATTGTTAAAAGCGGAGCATGCTTTATATCATATTAATACAAAACTGACACACACGTCCACACACACAGTAATCATTGTCATGAACAATTCTGAAATAGTTGCAAGCAGAAATATCATTGAATTGGATTTTTGTCTTTGCAGATATTATTGCCTATACATAAATCTAGGATTATCATGAGTGGTTCTATTTTGATATAGTTGTCGGCAGGGGAAATGGTTGGTAGGAGTCATAGTTGATGACAACTGACAGTTGGAATGGCTGTACGTTAACTTGGAATGAAGTTATTCAATAAGGAATTTTAGTAATGAGCTGGGGTAAAGTGTGTGTGTGTGTGTGTGTTTTATATCAGGGGTCTGGTGCCCACTCAATGCTGCACGCTATTGGACATAAAGACTACTACTATCCTTCTCGCAGACCACTGCAGTATGGCGGTTTTTTGTCAACAGAGTACAGAACAAATAGGTCAACAAATACTTCCAATACTCTTCTTTCATGGCAGACATGCTTTCTATCAGGCACACTTTTCTGGGAGGAAGAAGTAGCGCACATTTTACTTTACATGATCATATAATTCCACCTAGTGGCCATAACAAGTAATGCACAGAGTTACTTTTGTATTACAACAGAAGTTGATTGAGTCTAAATAGGCTTCAAGCATAGAAGAAGCCTATTGGAAATATAGGTATGAGGTATGAGTTGAAGGTTATCTGAAATAGGCCTACAAATACAAAATCATCCCCCTACTTAAAGGGGAAGTTTGGTTTTTAACATGTTAAAGGAATAGTCCACCTCTTTATGAAAATTGGTTATTGACGTCCTTACTCTGAGTTACATATGTGGGTAAAAGCATTTTGTTCTCAGTGCTTGTGTTTTCCTAGTATGGCATCACCAATTTCCCCCATTTTTTAGCTTTAGCTTAGCATAGGCGCTGGAATGCAAAGTTGCCAGGTAGCAACTCTTTGGAAACTTTACTTTCCAGTGCCTATGCTAAGCTAAAGGTAAAATTGGGGTTGCCAGAATAGGACAACGCTTGCACTGAGACCAAAATGCTCATACCCACATATGTAAGTTTAGGTAAGGGGGTGAATAACCAATTTTCGTAAAGAGGTGGACTATTCCTTTAAGCCCCTTTTCTGGAGTGTCTAGGATGAAATAGAATCATCAACACCAAAATTGCTACGCCGAAAAAATAGTTCCAGAATGTTCAAAATACCATATAAAACGTGCCAGAAACTGTACTTTGCTACTATAATTGTTTCGGAACATCAATGGACACCACTAAACACTTGGTGAACAGCACAAGTTTTAAAATAAAGGTTTAAGGTTGTTTTAATGACATTATCGGACATGCACAAAGGAAGCCATTCTGAAGCAAAAAACGGGGGATTCTAGCCTAAATGTCCTAAATATCAGAGACGGGAGCAATCGTCAAAATTTTGGTGTTGATGATTCTATTTCATCCTAGACACTCCAGAAAAGGGGCTGAACATGTTAAAAACCAAACTTCCCCTTTAAAAGGTCACCGCCATATCTCATTCCTGTGTCATTTTACCAATTAATGTGGAAATTACACTTATTTTTGATATTGTAAATATTAGCCTTTGCATTAATTTGCGATTTTAAAGTTAGTCAATGCATGCACATTAAGTGCATGTACATGACATGCTAATTGGCTTTTATTGAGTAGAATAGGCTAATTCTTCTCAAATACTTAATTGAGAACTTGCATTGACATATCATGCGTAGTTTTATTTTGATATAGTTGTCGGCAGGGGAAATTCTATATCCATTCACTATAGTGAAGTAAATCCATTCTATAGGCCTATCCATTCTGGAAATTATGTGTGTCTGATCTTCCACAACTGTATGCTTATGCTATGTAAACACATTTTAAAAATCTAGCAAATCTAATTAAAATAATGAAAATAATTAAAGAATAAACTAATAACAGAGGAGTTTACTATCAACAGTCAACTTTCACTACAACTTCTGTTGTAATACAAAAGTAACTCTGTGCATTACTTTTTATGGCCACTAGGTGGAAGTAAAGTAAAATGTACGCTACTTCTTCCTCCCAGAAAAGCTGCCTGATAGAAAGCATGCTTGCCATGAAAGACGATAGATTGTCCTAGACTCTCAAGTTTGACAAGGTTAGCGGACTACAATTTGAGAGTTCTCCCTCCTGTCATGGACTTTTTGAAGACTTTTGAAACAATTGGACAGGGATAGTGGAAAGGGTCATAGATTTTGAACAGTCAGGTTGCATACAGTCAAAGAGAGATAGCCAAGTGAACATGCTACTGCTAGTTATTGGAGGCTCAATAGCAAATGCAAAGAGGTTCTACACCTGATCTTGGAATCGGATTACGTGATTGAGCAAGTTCCTTGAACTCCGTGAAGGTAGGCCAATACGTTTTTTTTTTTAATGGAGCGGCTGGCTCCGATTGTCAGGCAGGCTGTCACAGTGAAGGTAATCATAGTCTTTTTGTTTATTTGTTGGTATTAAGCTGTTTCAATTTTGGTGGTAAACGTTAGACCTAGCTAATAGAACATGGGACCATTGCCTTAGCAGAGGTTTATGATCTGGTGCTTTTCTGGTTTATTATTATTTCTATTCGTTGTGGTTGTGCATTGATATGCCTATATTTTGTTGCATGGGAGTTAACTATCTCAATGGCAAAGGCTGAAAGAGTGGTCTCTCTGTGTGCCAGAGGTTGTTAGGACTATGCATGGTGAAAGACGATAGTGTAATTTTTTTCTTTTTTTCATTTTTTACCTGCATACATTTGCTCATAAAAACCTTGCAAAAACCATGCAACCCTAACGTTGAGTAGTAAAACTTGTATAATCCAATCAGGGTACAGCTGTCACAATTTTGGACAAACACAATTGGAGAGTATGTCACAGAAGGGAGGGGCACAGTTTAAATACCCGTGCCGCCGGCATTTCTCCATAGCCTATGCTAGTGGTAATGTCAGCACACACTTTTACGCTTGCAGCACAAAAGTAAGGGATATTCGAGTCAACGTTGAGTAGCTTTTTAAAACTAGTGATAGCCATTGTTGTTATCATTTCCCACGTCCGCTGAGTTGCGAAAAAGCATACCATTATTTTCAGGGACACGAGTGAGTTCATTGCAAGTCAGTTTTCCGCTATTTTATGTTAACAGATCGTATGGTTTCCTCTCTCTCGGGCTTAACTTAGTGTATGCAGTTTAAAGCATACGAAAATATAGCTATTCTATGAAGAAAAGATCTAGCAATTTCACATAGCCCCCTAGCCGTTCTTCAGTAGGCAATGCCAAGTGTTAATGACCGGACAACATACAGTAATAAGGTATAGGCTATCTGTCATGAACGATACTGTCTATGGACAAACGTCATTTACAATACAATGCATGTTAATACAGTTTTCAGTATCCTACACCAAGATAAAAGATAATACTTACGTTTTCAGTATGATGTGTAGCTGTTGGCTTGTCTGTGAAGAGGGTGGTCTAAATTCCAATCCAAGCACAATGAATAAAATATAACCACAAGTATGCATATATGCTGGCAACTAGCCTGTTGGCAGTGAGGAAACTTTCAAAGTTTGCAATTTGTGGCATTACTGTAACAACTGTCATGGGGGAGGTGACAGTTGTCTAATAGGTCATCGAAGTGTCATCAAACCTGATCAGCCTACCTGTATTGAGGGAACTTTCAAAGTTTGCAATATGTGGGATTACTGTAACAACTGTTCATTTGTGGCATTACTGTGGCATAACTGTACTGTCATGGGAGAGGTGACAGTTGTCTGTAGGTCATTGAAGTGTCATCAAACCTGGTCAAACAGCCTACCTGTAGGCTATTGTGGGAACATTCAAAGTTTGCTATATGTATATTACTGTAACAACTGAACCCTTGCAATGAAGAACCATAAGTCCATATATCAAAATTAAGAATAAAAATAGTTTAACATATCTAAAATGGTAGTAAACCAGTCTGGAATCAAAACCAGACTGACACCAGATTTTGTGAAGTGCCTTTATAATATCTGATTAAACAATTTTGGATTCAGAGTGGTTAGGATATTTTAATTAAGAAATTGAAATATGGACTTATATGGTTCTTCTTTGCAAGGCCTCATGTCGTAAAAGGTTTGTCTAGGTCAGTGGTTCTCAAACTTTTTCTGTCACTCCCCACTTTGGAAGGCAGAGAATTTTCACGCTCCACCCGGAAGGCTCAATTTGCGCACAATTGTCCTAGTCAATCATAACCACTTTTAAGTGATCCATTACACACTTAAAGTATACATATGATAGTATGCAGCTTATTTGTAGGTCTCTAAAATTGGTATAGATAAGGCCTTATATTAAAAATAATGAGCCAATTTCATGTATAGGCCGCCCGTCATGCACCCCAACCCCCCTCCAAACAGCTTTTTTGAAAGGTCTCAGTCTGTTGAATATGAATATGAATGTTAACATTGAAAATTTTGTGATGCGCTACCTTTTTAGCCCTATGAATAGGGAAACCCTAAAAAACGATTTTAAGCGATTTTAAGACATATTGTCCTAGTCAATCATAACCACTTTTAGGTAACCCGTTACACACTTAAAGTATACATATGATAACATAGGTGAAATATCTATTATGCTGCTCATTAGTAGGTCTCTACAATTGACATAGGTAAGGCCTTATATTGATATAATGAGCCAATGTCATGTATAGCCTAGGCCACAATGAAATGGAGGGACCACAATGGAAATAAGCCTTAGGGCTTTTTTGTATTTTATCCCTGTCTATGTATCTTTTTAAAATGTATGGTCACCAGAGGTGTCAAGTAACGAAGTACAAATACTTTGTTACTGTACTTAAGTAAATTTTTTAGGTATCTATACTTTACTCCACTACTTATTTTTCTACCTACTTTTTACTTCTACTTCTTACATTTTCATGCAAGTATCGGTACTTTCTACTCCTTACATTTTAAAAATCGCCTCGTTACTGCTATTTCTTTCGCCATGTTTTTATTTCGTCTCGTCATCGTCCAAACGTTGTAAGCGGGCATTGGCGTCATTACATCTCAACTCGTAGTCATTAGTTTTTAGGGTACAACATGAGGATAGGAACACCTAACTACCATAAATCATACATTTCTGGAAAGCTCTCATTCTGTAGAGTTGATTGATGGTATGTATAGCCATATTCAACCATGTTATCACCCAAAAATCTGAGCCCAAACGTTGTAAGCGGGCGTTGGCGTCATTACATCTCAACTCGTAGTCATTAGTTTTTAGGGTACAACATGAGGATAGGAACACCTAACTACCATAAATCATACATTTCTGGAAAGCTCTCATTCCGTAGAGTTGATTGATGGTATGTATAGCCATATTCAACCATGTTCTCACCCACAAATCTGAGCCCAAACGTTGTAAGCGGGCGTTGGCGTCATTACATCTCAACTCGTAGTCATTAGTTTTTAGGGTACAACATGAGGATAGGAACACCTAACTACCATAAATCATACATTTCTGGAAAGCTCTCATACTGTAGAGTTGATTGATGGTATGTAGGGCTGGGCGATAAAACGATAGCGATATGAATCGCGATAGACATGTACTCGATAGCAATAGAAAATGCGCTCGATAGAACTTTCGATAGAATTCTTTTCCCCGGGCGGATTCTAGCTCCGCTCTGTCCGCATTTTCAAGAGGCGCGCTGCGCTCATTGACTGCGCTCTACCAGAAAGGGCACGCACTGAATGATTGTTTACTAGTTAGCTGCTGCAACTCAGGCTTGCTTTTCATGTAGCCTGAAACTAGTCAGAGATACTTTCAGCTGATTCATGTTCTGATTTAGTAATACAGGGCAATCGTAATTAATAACTGTGAGTAGATTGTTTGAAAAGTCGGAAAGGCCTGATGAACAACACTGTTCACTTGTAAAGTACGACAGCTGACAGCTAACGGTGCACATGACGTTACTGGCTGCAGGGACATATTTGACGATGTTAGCGCACAACGCTAGCAAGGTAAACCTACAACAGACAAAGCTCAAACTAGCTAGTATGGTCACTTTGTCAGCAACCTACTGAACACTTTAAAGCTGAATGATTTTGTAATTTTACCTTAATCAAACTCATTGAAGTAATCCATGTTATCAAGTAGCCTTGAAGTGAAAAGCATGCCAGTGCACCAAAACAAACTTCGTTTTGAAGTCACATTATGCTAATGAGTCCGCATCAGAACAGTTGCCACATAGGCAACAATGTAAACCATACAAAGCTCCTCTCTGATTGGCCTATTTAATAGAAGAATAACATAACATATTTTAGTTAAAATATTAATTTCCTTTATGTATTGGTAGGCCTATTTATTCAGCCTATATTTTAGTGTGGAGAGACATTAGACTACTCCTCTTAAATTATTATTTTTTGACTACTAGTTTTATTTAAGGGAGAGAATGGGCTACTTCAGGAGTTTAAAAGAACCCTAAAATAATAGGCCACTTTAAAGCAGAATTCAACCCTGCTCAAACACTATTTTTTACTGTACATTTATACATAACAGTGCTGCCATTTAATGTAATAACTCTATAAAAATAAAATATAAACCTTAAAAAAAAATTAAGGTGTTTTGCGCACTTGGGCCCATTTAAATACGTCATTAAAAAAATTCAATAATTATCGATATCGACCAATATACTGAGCCTATATCGTGATAGAGATTTCAGCCATATCGCCCAGCCCTAATGGTATGTATAGTCATGTTCAATCATGTCATCACCCAAAAATCTGAGTCCAAACATTGGCGTCATTACATCTCAACTCGTAGTCATTAGTTTTTAGGGTACAACATGAGGATAGGAACACCTAACTACCATAAATCATACATTTCTGGAAAGCTCTCATTCTGTAGAGTTGATTGATGGTATTTATAGCCATGTACAGTCAGGTCTTCACCCAAAAATCTGAGCCCAAACGTTGTAAGCGGGCATTGGCGCCATTACATCTCAACTCGTAGTCATTAGTTTTTAGGGTACAACCTCAGGATAGGAACACCTAACTACCATAAATCATACATTTCTGGAAAGCTCTCATTCTGTAGAGTTGATTGATGGTATGTTTATCCATATTCAACCATGCTATTACCCAAAAATCTGAGCCCAAACGTTGTAAGCGGGCGTTGGTGTCATTACATCTCAACTCGTAGTCATTAGTTTTTAGGGTACAACATGAGGATAGGAACACCTAACTACCATAAATCATACATTTCTGGAAAGCTCTCATTCTGTAGAGTTGATTGATGGTATGTTTATCCATATTCAACCATGTTATCACCCAAAAATCTGAGCCCAAACGTTGTAAGCGGGCATTGGCGCCATTACATCTCAACTCGTAGTCATTAGTTTTTAGGGTACAACCTCAGGATAGGAACACCTAACTACCATAAATCATACATTTCTGGAAAGCTCTCATTCTGTAGAGTTGACTGATGGTATGTTTATCCATATTCAACCATGTTATTACCCAAAAATCTGAGCCCAAACGTTGTAAGCGGGCATTGGCGTCATTACATCTCAACTCGTAGTCATTAGTTTTTAGGGTACAACATGAGGATAGGAACACCTAACTACCATAAATCATACATTTCTGGAAAGCTCTCATTCTGTAGAGTTGATTGATGGTATGTATAGCCATATTCAACCATGTTATCACCCAAAAATCTGAGCCCAAACGTTGTAAGCGGGCGTTGGCGTCATTACATCTCAACTCGTAGTCATTAGTTTTTAGGGTACAACATGAGGATAGGAACACCTAACTACCATAAATCATACATTTCTGGAAAGCTCTCATTCTGTAGAGTTGATTGATGGTATGTATAGCCATATTCAACCATGCTATCACCCAAAAATCTGAGCCCAAACGTTGTAAGCGGGCGTTGGCGTCATTACATCTCAACTCGTAGTCATTAGTTTTTAGGGTACAACTTGAGGATAGGAACACCTAACTACCATGAATCATACATTTCTGGAAAGCTCTCATTCTGTAGAGTTGATTGATGGTATGTATAGCCATATTCAACCATGTTATCACCCAAAAATCTGAGCCCAAACGTTGTAAGCGGGCGTTGGCGTCATTACATCTCAACTCGTAGTCATTAGTTTTTAGGGTACAACATGAGGATAGGAACACCTAACTACCATAAATCATACATTTCTGGAAAGCTCTCATTCTGTAGAGTTGATTGATGGTATGTTTATCCATATTCAACCATGTTATCACTCAAAAATCTGAGCCCAAACGTTGTAAGCGGGCATTGGCGCCATTACATCTCAACTCGTAGTCATTAGTTTTTAGGGTACAACCTCAGGATAGGAACACCTAACTACCATAAATCATACATTTCTGGAAAGCTCTCATTCTGTAGAGTTGACTGATGGTATGTTTATCCATATTCAACCATGTTATTACCCAAAAATCTGAGCCCAAACGTTGTAAGCGGGCGTTGGCGTCATTACATCTCAACTCGTAGTCATTAATAGCCATGTACAGTCAGGTCTTCACCCAGAAATCTAAACCCAAACGTTATAAGCGGGCGTTGGTGTCATTTCATCTTAACTTCTAGTTGTTAGTTTTTAGACTGCAAGTTTGGGATAGGAACACCTAACTACCATAAATCATACATTTCATTCTGTGGAGTTGATTGATGGTATGTATAGCCATATTCAACTAGGTAATCTGCCAAAAATCTGAACCCAAGCGTTGTAAGCGTTGCTGTCAGTACGTCTCAACTTCTTGTTGTTAGTTTTTCGGGTACAACTTCAGGATAGGAACACCTAACTGCCATAAATCATACATTTCTGGAAAGCTCTACTTCTGTGGAATTGATTGATCTTAAATATTTCTCCATGTTACCATGTCATCTGCCACAAATCTGAACATGTACGTTGTAAGTGGGCATTGCTGATTGGCCAGCTCAATTCATAGTCGTCAGTTTTTAGGGTACATCCATTGGATAGGAACACAAAACTGGCATAAATCATTTATTTCTGGGAAGCTCCATTTCTGTAGAGTTTATTGATGGTATAGCCATGGCCTTTCAATCCACCTGGCAAAAACTTGAACCCAAACGCTGTGTGGTGCTTGCTGATTGAAAATCTCATCTCATAGTTGTCAGTTTTTAGGGGACAACTTGTAGGAACAACTAACTCCCATAAGCATATACTTCTGGAAAGCTCTCATTTTGGAGATTTGATTGATGGATGTATGCATGATACCTTCTCCAGTAATGTTATGCAGGCTGAAAGGAAGTAAATGTCCCATTTCCCATTTGTTCTGCTTTAGATATGAATGAGAATCTACTGTGAGCAGTTGTCAATTAGGTATGTAATCAGATGATGTAAATGTTTTTTGGACTGTGTTCATAGTTTGGCCAACCCTAACCCTAGGCAATGTTACGGAAATGCCACAAAATATATATTTACTCAGTAATCACCCTATTCTGAGACATTTTCTATAAAGTTTATCAACAACATAAAATGTGCCATGTCATTGTTCAAAAATATAGTAATAACATCTCCAGTAATGGTATGCATGCTGAAAGCAAGCACGTGTCATACTTTTCATTTGTTCTTATTCAGATATGAATGAAAATATCTAGATCTTGAACATAGATTGTTAGAAATGTCTAAGACAGGGCTATTCAAATGGCGGCCCGCGGGCCACATCCGGCCCGCACGCGGCCCAGATGCGGCCCGCACACGGCCCAGATACGGCCAACGTGATTCATCACCTTTAAAACTAAAATATTCTCACCGGTCTTCAAAGCTTAATATATACCTTATCATTTGCAGAATATTAATAAATAGATAATATGTCCCCAAACTACGTCAATTTAAGCGGCATTAATACATTAGGAAATATTTTTTTAAGCTATTTTCTACTGTTCATTCTCTATGGCGATTCTAAGCAAGTACATGTAATTCCGGGTTTGACCACCAGAGGATTTTGGCGCTGTTGCGCAGCCTATTTCAGAATTACAGAATGGCCTATTTATTTATTAAGCCAGTTTTGTCTATTGATGCAGCATTTCCTCTTATGAAAACTGTACTTATATTAGAGTCCTTGCGTGTTTACATGTTATTTAAAAATTTTCTTTTAGCCTACCTGTTGGAGTGCAAAATAAGTTCTGTAATAGGACATTTAGGGATGAACAATTCACTTTAAAAACAAAGTTATGGTATTAAAATATTAAAATATTAAAATATTCTGTTCTGGTAATTTAAAAATTTAAATTTTGTAAATAAATACTTTGTAGCTATTGTTAACATGCAAAGTTATTGTTAAATCAAAGCAAATATGCATTTTAATCAATGTGTTGCGATTTGATTATTTGAAAATGGTGACCGCGAAAAGTTTGCGGCTCCGCTCAAGTTCTTGGATTCTAAATGTAGCCCCCTTGGAAAACTAATTGAATAGCCCTGGTCTAAGATCTACTGTCAGCACTTGTCAATAGGTATGTGATCAGATGATTTAAATGTTTTTTTGACTGTGTTCATAGTTTGGCCAAACCTAACCCTAGGCAATGTTACGGAAATGCCACAAAATTTATATTTACTTAATAATCACCCTATTCTGAGACATTTTCTATAAAGTTTGTCAACAACATAAAGTGTGCCATGATATTGTTCATAATAACTTCTCCAGTAATGATATGCAGGCTGAAAGCAAGCACATGTCATATTTTCCATTCGTTCTCATTCAGATATGAATGAAAATGTCTATATTTTGAACATAGATTGTTAGAATTGTCAAAAATCTACTGTCAGCACTTGTCAATGAGGTATGTGATCAGATGAGGTAAATGTTTTTTGGGCTGTGTTCATAGTTTGGCCAAACCTAACCCTAGGCCATGTTACCGAAATGCCACAAAATACATATTTACTTTGTAATCACGTTATTCTGAGACATTTTCTATAAAGTCTATCAACAGCATGAAATGTACCACTTTATTGTTTAAAATTATAGTGATACTTTTCCATAAAGATATCACTTTAGGGAAAAATCATTACTCTCTGTCTAAACCTAATCCAAGGCAAAGTTGCAGAAATGCCACAAAAATGTGTTATTAGTTAAATTTTCTCCTTTAGTAAAAGTTTCTCTGAATTTCTACTTAATAAAAATAAATATCATATAATATTGTTCTAAAATATGGTGAGAGTTTTTTTCTGTGCTGTTGTACAAGTAGAATATTAACAAAATAAAGGGACGTTACCAACATGCCACAATAGATTGCTATTCTTAATAAACATCTCAAAATTTTTAATTTTTGCTAAAAAACCACTGGGTTACTAAGTAATGTACTGATTGTCACTTTTACACAAAGAAAATAACAAAGATTTTATTTTGGCAAGGCTCTGTACAACAAACTTTCCATTTGGCAATTTGTGGAATTTTGGTAACGTCAGCAAAATACACAAATTGTAAATAAATCTCTTAAAATTAAACCAATCTTTTTGAAACTGAGTGAGGGGGGCCACCCCTACAACAGGAATATGAGAAAAAATCACTTCCCCCAGAAATTGGCAACTTCCAAAGAACCATGCAGTTTAAAAGGGGCAATGCCAGTGATCATATACAATCCAAGGGGCTCTTATCGGTCAAATATTTTGACAAAAATCAAAAACTGGAGTGAATAGGAGGGAATTATTATACACAAGATATAGCTCCAAACCAGGTCTAGAATATGTAAAAACATTTCAAATCACTTCAGAAATGATGGATATATGACATGTGGCATTTTGGTAACCTCTCATTTTTTAAAATGTCCATAAAATTGACCTAATGAAACGTATGACTCCAAATAAAACATATGATAAAGAGAAGGGCCCCAACATCAGGTTAATATGTTGAAGTGTCTACAGAGATCATATTTGAGCGGTTGGAAAGTGAAAAGAGAGAAATGTTACAAAAATGCCACTCCCTGCATATATATATATATATATGAGAGAGAGAGAGAGAGAGAGAGAGAGAGAGAGAGAGAGAGAGAGAGAGAGAGATAAGTAACAACAAACCCATCTTGTGTAAAACTTGATATCCTAACCACAAGACAATTAGACTGCACAACCACAGCCAAAACCAGGTACACACACAGGTACACACACACACACACACACACACACACACACACACACACAGAGAGCGATGAGTAATTACAACCCCACCTTAGATAAAATCGGATATCATCATCGGACCCAACCAGCCGATGGAGCCCCCAGCGTTGCTGCAGCTGCAAGGCCTCCAGCTGCTCTCGGAGCTCCTTGACTCTCTTCTTCAGCACTTCGTGTGTGTTCCACAGCTCATAGGCCACCACCGGAGACATACAGTACGTATGATCTTCCAACAGCAATGACTCGCCAGCCTCACCTGAGGGGGGGGAGAGAGAGAGAGAGAGAGAGAGTGTGAGTGAATAGGCCACCACCGGCACAGTACGTATGATCCGACTCGCCAGCCTCACCTGCAAGAGATAGAGTGAATGAGTGAGTGAAAGAAAGAGAGAGAGGGAAAGAGAGAGAGAGAGAGGAAACACACAGTACATATGACCTTCCAACAGCGGCGACTCACCAGCCTCACCGGACTCTAGGGATTAGACCAGTATAGATTTTCATTGTTCGATTATCTGAGAAATAATTGCGATTACAACGCTTATTATGTCTGAATAAAATTGTGGAAAAATTTGTCAATTTACAGAAATACTTTGTTGTAAGGGGGGGGGGGGGGTAGCCTGACATAGCCCGACCATAATACTGCTGTTCATCCGTATTCATGGTCTGGAGGTTCTTTAACCTGACGCGATTATACTGCGGAGGGGAGGGCATTCACTCCTGGTTTGAAACTATTGGAAAGCTTGTCTAATCAGCTTCGCTTATTGGCCGGTAGACTCTCTACCGATGTAAACACGCCCCAGAGGACCGTTCCCAGACCATGGATACGGATGAATATTCGTATTATGGGCGGGCTATGTCAGGCTGGGGGGGGGGTCCCTGTGGGTCACCCTCTCAGATTTTTTAGAGGGGGTGACCTTGTCAGCCTCTGGTTGATGTCACTCAGAATGACCCTGTATAGATAAACAGCCCATTATGTGTAGTGACTTTCTGGTAATATATTATGATGAATACAATGATCATGACTTAAAGGCACCTTCTCAATTAATTAATAGCAACATATTTAATCACGATTAATCACAATTACAATCAATCGTCTCACCCCTAGTAGGCTCGACTCACCGTCCTGAGCAGCTGTTGATATCGTGTAATCATTCCACTCAAACAGGCGAGGAACGGCTCCCTTATTCAGAAGCCTTGGCCCTGCGCTAGTCATGAAGTCATCGGGGAGGAAGTGCCGGCTGCAAACTCGACTCCCCGCCGAGGGAACAAAGTCTTTCCGCAGGATCCCCCGGAGCCATTTTGATTTCATTTCAGCGTTAGCTGGGAAGCGGTGATAACTAATCTGGGGGTTGTTCTCTGAGGAATCCTTACACAGCGGTACACAACAGTGTGGGGTTGTTGTTGTTGGTGTTTTTTTTATTTGCCGTTGAGAAGCGAGCCGCTGTTCCTTCTTCTTCTTAGCAGCTGACATGCTGATGTGACAATGCTAATCAGAATACAAAATAAGCAGGGGTTACACGGAAGTAAAGCGGAAATTGCCCACCTCAACAAAATAACATCACCCCAAAAATTTTAACACAATAAAAGTGCATATCCACGCCCAAAACCTTTATTTGTAACATGCCTATGTGTATGTGCAACACATTGTAGGCTTATTGCAAAAAAAAAAAAAAAAAAAAAAAAAAGTTTGGCAATGCTTCTTTCAAAACAGACGATGACACCTCTGGCGCTAAGTTAGTTTGGATACTTGTTTGACTAAACAAAAGTGTGATCTAACATGCTACTCGTTGCTTCAAAGAGACCATTGCCTTTAATTTTCGTAGCGTTACTTCGTTCAAATTACGGGGCTATAATACGAGTCTATGGTCGGACAACATCGTCGTACCTAGCTTTGCAATGTTTCGCTAACGTTCACTTAACGTTACATGAGGTACAAGAAGTTTCAGAAATCAGTCTGCTCTAAAAGCTAACGTCAACGTTACAGCAGAAGTTTTCATCGGAGATAGCCAACCTTGCAACCAGTCAGCTCCACAGTAACGTTGAATCCTCTCAGGTAACGTTAAGTTAACCGTCGGTCAGTATCAGTGCATCTCACGACCTCGAAGTTTACAGCCGTCTTCTTTTCCTTCTGTGATTTTAAAAAGTTTACAACTTTGGTTAGGGTGCGTAAACTATCGAAAGCGGATCATTCCTCTCACAACCACCGTGGACACTGCGCGCGGCATGCGTTTGTTGTTGACGTTCGTGAAGTCAGAAACGACAAAGCCGTCTGAGGCGTGTCAAAATAAAAGACACAATTTCGTCAGCATAACAATCTTCCACAAATATATAACCAGTGTGGTCAGTAGCCTTTTTACGTAGTCTAAACCTTGTTTTTTTATTACATATCCTAATTTTAAGATTAGGATATGTGTCCCAGAAAAAATAGTGCCCAACAACATGCCAGATCTTCTTTGGTTTCAAACATCCCTTAACCAAACTCTATCAGATATCTATGTCTTCTTAATCTTGATTATGAAAAGTGTGTACTATAGCCCAATGCCATCTTTGAATATGTGTGTCTATCCCTGTGTGTGTGTGTGTGTGTGTTAAGACAATTTCATTAGGGCCCTTGAAGTGAAAAGCAGGGAGAGATTGGAGACATTGTTGATCTTTTTTGATGGACAAATGCTTTCTCAATCACACAGGCAGCATTTATATTGCAGAGTTCTGTAGATAAATACAATAAATATATAAATATACATTTACATTTACATTTATGCATTTAGCAGACGCTTTTATCCAAAGCGACTTACACAAGGATTAACAATTAAGCCACATAGAAGTGCTAGAAAGAAATTATCACATGGGTCTTTAGAGTGAGGTACTGCTAGGACAAGAGGTGTTCTCTGAAGAGCTGGGTCTTCAAGAGTTTCTTGAATACAGAGAGGGACGCCCCTGCTCTGATTGTGCTCGGTAAGTCATTCCACCAGCGTGGAACAACACAAGAAAAGAGTCTGGATTGTCTTGTGCGAGGTGCTGGGACAGCCAGAAGGCGTTCCTTTGATATCCGGAGTTGGCGAAGAGTGACCTACATAATGAACACAGCAGGCAGAGAGATGCAGCAAAGTGTGGTGTGCATGGCAGTCTTGTAGATAAACTAGCAACGCGCTCAGAGAGCGCAAACCTCCGCCAAGACAATGTGGTCACAGTTGGTGTTCTGGATCACCGATTGCCACCAAAATCGAATCACTTCTTACTTGTCCCAATACACACATCAATTTCATCCAAATCCGTGCAGTACCTTTCGAGTTATGTTGCTCACACACACACACACACACACGCCAAGCAAAGCACAACCTCCTTGGCGGAGGGAATAATAAAAGTGCATATATGTACAGTATGTAGCAGCAGCAGGCAGGAACAAGCAGCAACTGTATAAAAAGTGTATCAAACGTGCTGTGCATGTGGGGGGCACTGCTGCGCTTGTGCGATGCAGACGTGAAATTTTGTGCTCCCAACAGGTGTCATTTCTTTCGATCAAAAAAGACCATTACGCCTATATTTTTCTTCATACAGAACTGTGTGACGTTAAGTTAACATTTCGATTCAGTATTTTTTTTGTTTGAGATACTTTTCAATGTCGGGCTCCGGGAAAGCCAACAAGTCAAAACAGCAACGTGGTACGTCTGCTAGCCAACCGACTCATGCTAATGAGGATGAAGAGGTAACAGCCACTATGCTTCGTGAAATGCTAGAGTCCTTCAAAGCGGATATCTGCAAGACAATTGATTCTGCAGTTAAAGGACTTCAATCGGACATTGCGGCCGTTAAACTGGAGCTGAGTACAACAACCGGGGCTATGCAACAGACCATCAATCTCCAAGGTGAGAGGCTAGCTGCTGTAGAGGACTCTGCCACTAGAACTAGCGATGCGCTGACTGAAATGGAAGTGATGGTGGCAGCTCTCAAAAGTGACATACAATCGCTGCAAAATAAATGCGAGGATTTGGAAAATAGGTCAAGGAGGAACAACTTAAGAATAACTGGTATTGCTGAAGGAGAGGAGGGTAATACTCCGACAGCGTTCATATCCAACTTCCTAAAAGACCTCCTGGATCTCGATGAAAAACCACTCATTGACCGAGCCCATAGATTAGCCTCAACCAAGCCAAAGCCGGGACAACCACCCAGGCCGTTCATCCTGAGGGTGCACTACTTCCACATAAAAGAGCAGATTCTTCGACTGGCCCGGGCGAAACGGAGCCTACTGTACAAGGAGCAAGCAATACACATCTTTGGTGATTTGACCGCTGGCGAGGCGAGAAGGAGGGCTGCGTTCAACAACGTGAGGAAGGTACTTCAGAACATCGCTGGTTCCCGGTTTGGTTTCAGACACCCTGCTACTTTCAGAATCACTCTGCCAGGTGGAGATGAACATCGATTCACAGACCCACAGAAGGCCATGGACTACGTTAAGTCAGTCCCGTCTTCGGAGACTCCGGAGCTAGAATAAGTAACTCTATCTCTCATAGAAACGTTTCTACAGTATATAAGTTTCAAGGTTTTTCTTTCTCTGTATGAATGATTAAGATGGTTCATAGTCAACTAGTTTTTAGGCTATATGATGACCGTATGTTTTAATAAGTAAAACATTTTTACATGACGGTGTTATAGCCGAGATGTTATGGTCTTACAGCCAGTAGGCTACTTATGCACCTGTAGCATTTTTTTTTTCCCTTCTCTTTGAAGTTCTGCGATAAAGCAGTTCAAGCTACTGCTAATGTTGGGGTTTAGCGTGAGTTTTCACCCATGTTGGGGGGGTGATTTGGTGGGTGGGAAGGATGGGGTGATTTGTATTTTTCTATATGTTTTGTGCTTTTATATTTTGTATTCTTTTAGTATGTTATGGCCACATTATAAGGTGTACTGGCTGGAATCAATAAGTGATTTGTCCTCTTTGAAAGTATGGGAGCTTGCATAAATTTTATTAGCTGGAATGTGAAAGGTCTAGGCAAGCCTGTTAAGCTCAATAAGGTGCTGGCCCATTTGGATAGCTTACATGTACAGATAGCATTTCTCCAGGAAACGCACCTATCCATTGCAGATCATACAAAACTGAGGAGGAGGTGGGTCGGTCAGTGTTTCCATTCTCTCTTCAATAATAGAGCCAGGGGTGCTGCCATCATTATACATAAAAGTGTTAGATTTACTGCCACAGATATCATTGCAGATAGACATGGGAGATATATTATTGTAACTGGGACTCTATTCAGCACTCCAGTAGTGCTGGCCAATGTATATGCACCTAATTTTGATGATGAGGGTTTTTTTGTTAGGTTTTTTGCTTCTATTCCAAATCTTGATTCGTACCATTTGATACTTGGGGGAGATTTTAATACTTGCTTAAATCCTCTGCTAGACAGATCATCTCAGAGACAAATAACTATGTCTAAGTCTGCAAAAGTAATACATAATTTTCTCACAGACTACGCAGTGGCAGATGTATGGCGTTCTCTTAACCCAACGGCAAGGTCTTATTCCTTTTTTTCCAATGTTCACAGAACCTTTTCTCGCATTGATTATATGCTCATAGATAAGAACCTATTGACATCAGTTAAAGACTGCAATTATAACCCAATTGTTATCTCAGATCATTCACCACTTTCCCTTGCACTTAAATTTCATGACATTCCCAGAAGTCACCCACGTTGGAGATTTAATACAACAATGCTTTCTGATGAGGATATGGTTGCCTTTATGGCCACTAATATAGACGTCTACATAAAAATTAACTGTACTCCTGATGTGTCCCATAGCACAGTCTGGGAAGCCTTCAAGGCCTATATGAGGGGTAGATTGATATCCATGTCTTCATCTGTAAAAAAGCAGTACAGAGACACCGTAAATCGTCTTACTAGCAAAATCTCTGAAATTGATAGCCAGATGGCCGATGATCCATCACCTGACCTTCTCAAAGAGAGACTTCTTATTCAGGCAGAATTTGACACATTTACTTCGGTAGACATAGAAAAAATGCTGCTTAAATCCAGACACTCTCACTATGAGTTTGGTGAGAAGGCACACAGACTTCTGGCTCACCAGCTGCGACAGTCCTCTGCCTCTAATATAATTTCTGAGATTAAAACACAAAGTGTCGTTACCCGAGACCATCTAGAAATAAACAATGCATTCAGAAACTATTACATCTCTCTATATACATCTGATCAAGGCCACACCTCTTCTGTGATGGAGCAGTTTTTTGCTAATATCACTGTCCCCCAGGTTGAACAAGCCAATGTGCAGTCCCTGGATGGGCCTATAACCTCTGATGAGGTGGCAAAGGCTATATGTGCTTTACAAACTAACAAAAGTCCTGGCCCTGATGGGTTTCCAGTGGAATTTTATCAGAAGTTTTCTGTAGAGCTGGTACCTTTATTATTGAATATGTATAATGAGTCACTTGAATCAGGTTGTTTACCCAAAACACTACGTGAGGCCTCTATTTCATTGTTGCTTAAGAAAGGGAAAGACCCTCAGTCCTGTGGTTCATACCGCCCTGTGTCTCTCTTGTCAGTAGACTTTAAAATACTAGCTAAGATCCTAGCTACACGTCTTGAATCTGTACTTCCTCATATTATTTCTCCAGATCAGACTGGGTTTGTTAAAAACAGACAATCATTTTTTAACATTCGCCGTCTCTTTAATATAATTTTTCACCCATCAAAATCCGCTACACCCGAAATTGTGCTTTCATTGGATGCAGAGAAGGCGTTCGATAGAGTCGAATGGACCTATCTGTTTTACACATTAGAAAAATTTGGCTTTGGGTCTAAGTTTATATCATGGATCAAATTATTGTATGTAGATCCCATCTCTTCTGTACGTACAAATAACCTTTCTTCTGAGCCTTTCTCAGTTTCCCGTGGTACACGACAGGGCTGTCCCTTGTCGCCCCTTTTATTTGCAATTGCAATTGAACCTTTAGCATTAGCACTGCGCCAAACAACTCAATTGACTGGGATTGTTCGAGAGGATCAAGAACACAGGATCTCCCTGTACGCTGATGATCTTTTGATATATCTTTCTGACCCCTCCCACTCCCTCCCATCAGCCTTAAATGTCTTGGACACATTTAGTAAGTTCTCAGGATATAAAATCAACCTGTCTAAAAGCGAGTTATTCCCTATTAATGAAGCAGCACGAGTGGCATCATTCAATATGTTCCCCTTTAGAGTAACCTCTAAATGGACTTATCTTGGAGTTATAGTACCCAACAGTTTTTCAAAGCTTTTCAAAGAGAACTTTGATCCTCTGGTGACAAAAGTAGAACAGATCCTTAAACGCTGGAATCAACTTCCATTGTCAGTTGCAGGGCGGATTAACGCGATAAAAATGTCTATACTGCCAAAATTTACATATCTTTTTCAAAGTATTCCTGTTTTTATACCAAAGTCTTTTTTTAGTAGATTAGATGGTATTCTGTCATCATTCATTTGGAATAACAAACCTGCCAGAGCAAGGAAAAGTCTCTTAACACAACCCAAGTGCTCTGGTGGCATGGCTCTTCCAGATTTCCAATCTTATTACTGGGCCTGTAACATTCGACCCATCTTGCATTGGTTGTATGAAGAACCTGGTGCAGACACCCTCTCTTGGCTATTCATGGAGTCTAAATCATGTAAAAAATCATCATTGGCATCTCTTGTGTTTTCACCTCTCCCCTGTTGTACCTAACCCACACAACAAACTTGTTGGTCAGGACATCCCTGAAAATATGGATTCAGATCAGAAAACATTTTGGCTGGCAGTCCTTCTCATTTAAATCTCCTGTTTACCCTAATCATTACTTTAAACCAGCTCAAATGGATAAAGCATTCCTTATTTGGCGCAATGCAGGCATTAACCATTTTCAAGATCTATACTATAATGGGGCCTTTGTCAGTTTCAAATATCTGTGTGACAACTTTAATATTCCTAGAACTCACTTCTTTCGTTATCTCCAAATTCGTGACTTTGTTAGGAATATCTCCCCTGCATTTCCAAATCAGCCTCCCTCTACTCCCTATGACCATATATTAGACAAGCCTTTATCATTTAAAGGTATCATATCATCTAGCTACACTGCACTGATGGCACTCTCACCCTCATCCACAACCACAATAAAATTACAATGGGAAGAAGAGTTGGGGGAATCTATCTCTGAGGAATCTTGGGAGGCTGCTTTGAGCAGAGTGCATAGTTCGTCAATGTGTGCAAGACATGGGTTATTACAATTTAAAGTCATACATCGTATTCATTGGTCAAAACTCAGATTGGCTAAAAGGTTTGATGTAGATCCACTATGTGATCGTTGTAAGTGCAACCCAGGTTCACATACTCATATGTTCTGGTCTTGCCCTAAGCTGGCCCAATACTGGAGATCCATTTTTGACATTATTTCAGGCTTTACGGGACAGACAATATCACCATGTCCTCTAATTGGGTTGTTTGGTGTTACACCCGAGCGGTTGGGTCTAACAGGGGCAGAGTCTAACAGTATTGCATTCCTCACCCTTCTGGCAAGGAGACTGATTTTGATCAGATGGAAGGACTGTAAACCTCCAACATTTACACACTGGGTAAAAGATGTACTCTACTTTCTCAAACTCGAAAAAATCAGATATTCTCTAAAGAGAAAAGGAAAACACTATGAAAAAATATGGAGACCTTTCTTGGATTATGTTAAAGCAAACACTACACTCTCTACAGAGTAACTAGAGGCATGAAGCTCTTGTCAATTCAGCGATTGATGACCTAAATGCCAAAAACAGTTTGATGTTTAGTGGTCAGCCCCTCTCCTTTTCTGTGATGCTTTATTGAGTTATATTTATGTTAGCATTTAATTATCATTATTATTATTATTATTATTGTTATTATTTTCTTTTCTTTTTATTATTATTACTTTTATTCTTTTTCTTTTTTCTTTTTTTTGTTTTACATTTTCTGGGTCTGGTGTTATACTTTGATTTTCCTTTTGTATAAATACTGGAAAATGTTTCAGGAACATCGGTCCGTGTACTTTTTCGTTCATTCATTATTCTATTTTGGAATGAAAGATGAAAATGAAAAAAGGGTGCAACTCCTTGTCTTGTTTAAAGCCATACACGCAGAAATGGCTGTATTTGGTTTTCTGCATGTGTTGTCTCATACCATAATAGTAATGGGAGAAATCACAACATTTTTGATCGTTTTTCAATGTGTGGTATTTGTTTATTCATTTATTGAAATTCATTTGACTGACCTTTCCGTTTACCCGGAAGGAAAGTTTGCAGCAGAAAAGGTCTAGCTGACCATACGAGGCATACGCAAATACGCTCCAGACGTAGCCGGAGCCAGAGACATAACAGAAAAATAAAAGAGTAGCCTATTCTTTAACTGGCAAGTTTATTAATGAGCTGAAGTGCGCGCTCTTGCTCTTCATCCCACTGTTTTACGCTTAATAAACACATTTCTCTTTGATATATTTGGGGCATTGTCGTTGGGAAGTCCATGTAGACTACACATGTGAAAGGCTGGAGATGAGCTGGGAAGCTGATGGAAGATGCTGATAATCAGAGCTGTCAAAATCCTTTCTCAGTCACAGTTGGTCTACCCTTCCTGTCCTCTGTCCCTACTCAATATTGTGGTGGCGCTTGCATGCACTTGCTTGTGGCGCTTGCTTACTATGGATATACGCAATCATCTCACGAGGTTGTGAGCGTCACAAAATATTATTCGCACACTCATCACAGATCAACCACATGTTTTGAAGTGTAGCAACGTTCCGGAATAGTGTTGCAACAATATTTGCAAAGTCGGCATTTGCCTCCAAATAAACCATGTAATAAAAACTCAACCACCTAGGCCTACTTCCAGAATTACTTCCAGGTCATCCGAATTCTGGGTGCTTAACAAACCAAAGACGCAACTCGGACGCTTTTCTTTATTGCTCTTCTCTTTTTTCTAGGATTCAGCGTTTCATTTTCAGTTCCTAAAAGATATCAAAACATGGTGCTTGGTTCCATTTCATAAGTGATATTCAAGCGTAAAACACTATAAACGAGTCCTTATTCATTTCTCGTGCGACTTCCAAAATAGAATAATGAATGAACGAAAAAATACACGGACCAACATCCATGATGTAATGTACATGCCAAACTGAAACAATAAAACAAATTAACAAAAAAAAAAAAAAACGTGCTGTGCATGGCAGTTCTACAAATAAATATTTGTATTTTTATCATTATTATTATTATTATTATTATTATTATCATTATTATTGTTCTGAACTGTATTTGGATCACTAGGCCTTTGTGCTTGTTGCCCACTAAAACAATATCGACAAGCAGATTAAAGAGAAAAAAATAGAATGTTATGAACACTAATGGCCCATTTTTTTTCATTTTTAAACAACATGAAAACGTTTACTTATGGTGCCAAAACACAATTCTTGCATATTCTGAATAACTGTAATAACATTTGAAAATACTCCACATGTCTTCTTGTTCAGATGGAGCAGTGGGTGGGGTTTGGTGACAAAGTCGTGCATAAAACTCTGTGCTTGCCTCACGTTATGTTGCGCCCGCGCTCCCCACTGCTGGCTTGAGATTCACATCTCCATATCATTCCACGCACTTGACATATTTTGCCCTTCATCAGAGCATCGATATCAGTATTAATCCAAATAAGGTTGGCTTGCACGCATTGTTGCGAGAAGTGGGATTTGAGAGGTGCCACCGCTGGAGAGCTGCGTCTCCCACAGTGACAGCTTTAACTTGAAGGCGCATATGGTTGCAAAACTGTGTGACTACTCTATGGTGACCCTGCACCTTCGTGTTAAGATTACTGAGATGCTGTCAACGACAGATCCCTAACAGATTCAGGACATTCCAATTCTCCTACTGACCTGCCCTTTTTCTCCATGAATTGGCCATTTTCCCCGCGTAATTCAAAGAAGCTTGAGTACGGCACCTCAGCTTAACCACCGCACTTCAGTGTGGTATGGTAACACAACCGCAATTTCACTGAGAAAACAGTCAAACTGATGTGCTCGGATGAAATGTACGCCCCCAGTGGCGGAATTGCGTATCTCGGTTATTTCTTTTAAAAATCATAGCTCGGCACAGGAGTGGGCTAGAGACTTGATTTTTTTTTTTTTTTTGACACGCTCATAATTTTTCTCTCTCTACGCCCGGGCCAGATTAAAACCTCTGGCAGGCAGGATGCGGCCCGTGGGCCGTATGTTTGACACCCCTGCTGTAAGGAGTGTGTGTGTTCGCAGATACAGCACACACCCACACATTCACTCTTTGAGTAACACTAACATACTGTACTGTACCTGTAAATGTATTTGATTCTAAAATCAAAATGTAACTCACTTGGTACCGGTGGTCATGGGTAATCACTGCTTGGCTGGGCATGTGCTGTGTCAGTATAGACAAATCCGACAAGTGTTTTGTGTAGGCTGCCATCTTGTGGCGAAGCCATTGTTGGACTGTAAACAAAACATTTTGACAATGCACAGTCAATGACACATAGTTCACTTGCACCTGACCCCTCCTCTCGGGAACACAGCTAGTTAACCTATTGGCTATACACAGGCTTAAAGTATAAGTCCGGAGAAAGTTTAAGCATAGCCCTGCTGCACGAGCCTTCTAACAACAATATATTTTGCATGAAATTAAACAATTTGGAACAGCATTGACCTAACGCGAACGCAAAACACTTAACATTGAGTCAATGTAACCTCAGATCTTACTTTCGGTTTCCAGTCAGGTCCAATTGATTCAGTGTAAAGTTCCTGTTCGCTTCTGCGTTCGCATCCGGTCCATGCTGTACCAAATTATTTTGTTCCACTCGTTAACTAGCACATTTAGCAAGATTTTTCAATAGGGCTATGCTTGAATTCACTCCGGTACTTTCCTTTAAAAGGGAACTATTCAACAGTTTTTGCTCAATTTACCTTTTATTTAGCAACTTAAGAGCCATTGTGATGATTCTACAACACATTTTAGGTCGACTGATAACTGTTCCACCTCCCTCTAGTTCCTTTCGGCGTAGAAATTGAACATGCAAAGACTAGTGCTGCAGACCGTGGCACAGTTTTTGAGAGCTGTAGGGCGAACTCTACCGGTAAAATGCAAACTCAAGCCGAGGAAACGAAGCCGCATGACAGCCGGTCCTTGGGTCTTTTCCCCAAACGCATATATGCTAACTTGGTTAGTATTGAGCCGTTATATTGAAAACAACAAGTTGTTAACTGGTTAGCAATGCTTTTCTGAAGCTTTTGGGAAAAGGATGCCTGCAAGAAGGAGCTCTGTGGTGAAAAATGTGAGCATAAACCCAGCACAAACCGAGTAAAAATCGGTCTTGCATAGTTCCACTTTAATGTTGGAGTTACTCGGGCACCTCGTAGTTTGAAAACTGTAGCTTACACCTTTGACGAAGCTCAAAGTTACTCCAAACTTCACTTCATATAAAAAAATTAAATTTGCGCTATCTAGCTTTACTTGGATTTTGCATCGAAGGAGGGTGACTGCTTGAGGCGCCAGCTGGCAGTGATTAGGGTGGCAGCTCACTAGGAGGGCGTGGCCAGGCTAGTGGCTGCTAGCTCGGATGACCCCAATTTGCTCCCATAGACATGAATTACCACAACATATCTGGCTTCTGAAGAATCAGTGGTAACGTCGATCTCACGTTAATTCAGACCAGGGGGTCAAGAGCGCGCAGATTAGCGGCGGCACGTTAGCATCACCATTTTTAAGAATGGAGTCGCAATGCAGCCTACCTACGAACCACGGCAGCTCATGCACGAGAGTCATGCTGGGCACGAGCACTCATGCACTTACATGTTCGTGGGCGGTTACATGCGAAATGTTATTTCTCCGGGGAGAGTAAAAGTAATATTTAATTATCTCTGGTTACTCTTTGCTTATTTCTTAAGGAGCTTGTGAAAAAAAAAGTGTACTGTCATGAATGCTATAAAACTTTGTGCACGGTCGACAGAACTTTCTTCCTCGTGTTGTATGGCAAACAAACTAGGTGCATTATCACCACCGTCTGGACTGAAGGACTACTGTTTTTACAAAGAGATTCAACGTGAGTCCATGCGTCATTTCCAACTTTGGAACTTTGCGCATGGGCAGCATGGGCAAGGCCTTGGTGCGTTACCTCCAGTGTTCACAATGGCCTCGGCCATTTAGTTCTATAGAGGGCGAGACTTAGTCATTGTCTCCAGTTTATATATAACCTCCTTGGTTCAGATTCTATTTTTTCCCCCCAAAACGACCCAGTGATCGACAAGTTCACACCTCGTTCTGCCTTGTGTCGTCCAATCATCATTAAGCTCACACTTCCCCCACCCTTATTCCATCCAATCACCATTCAGGTCATAGTCCCACCCACTCTTCTATTGTGGACAGTCAAGCAGTTAAAGTCCAACGTGCAGGTTAAATTTATTATTAAATGAGCATTTGACTTCGTCTGAAGGTGTATTTTAAAAACATACATCCAGAAATTATGATCCAAAACAAAACGTAAAATAGAATTTTAATGCAAATGTGCCGCTGTTGGCCTAGCCTCTGAAAATTTAGCCTCTCTGGCTAGCAACGCGTCAAATGACGTATGGCGAGGAAAGCATTCTACTTGGTCATCAGCTGTAGAGGCGGAGAGACTGAACTTGAAGGAGATAGCTAGACAGCGATTGATGATGGTTAGGCCTAATTGTTTTGTTTGTGCTGGTTGCATGAATTCCTGCTTGTCAAGGCATCGTGTGCATCGTATCACATCGAAGAAAAGCAAGGACTTTTCGCTTGTCGGTCCGTTTTGTGCAGGCGATGAGAGCAGACTTCTCTGCTTCTTCTGTCACCAAACACTCCGTCATTTGTGGCGCACATTTGACCCCAGAGTCGACCTGTGGATTTATTGAAGTCTCGATTGGGATTTAGTAAGGACCATGTGAGGCTGGTGACTGAGGCTGTTCCCTCTGAGCACTCAAGAGAATCAAGTCTACTAACGTTACCAAGGGAGTTTCTATGGGGAGTTTCAACTTGTTTCAAGTGGGATTGGAGGCTCAGGCTAGCACGTTAGCAGGAATTCTACACGCTGAAAACTACAGCTGTTGTAAGTATGAACTTTCAATCATTTGAACTGCTGCAATTCCTTATTTCTTGATGTTTTAGTCATGTTGGGTACAAATTTTAGAATAAGTAATCAGAAAGTGCAAGGTTATAGGGCAATAGTAACATCTATTAGCTTGGTTATTGCTTAGCAAACTTTTTGACGGGGGTAACGATAGCTAAAATCCTGTCTGAAACCATTCCAAACACTACATTTGAAGCTGTGCAAGTTCTCAGCATTAGCTTCATCATGTAACGTTATAAGGTGGAACAAAGGCAGCGAGCTTCAGGCGTTAGAGCAGGTTTTTGCAGATGGTTGTCTTTTGACTTAGCAGTTTGCTCAAAGCTAGAATATTTGAGCATGTAGCACAGCACCCCTACCCCGCATTTCAACTCCGATCACTCTCCGGTGTCTACTACCTGATTTTGACATGTACAGTGCCACGATTATTAATTAGCAATGCGATCTAATCCCGTATCACTACATAAATGTTGGTGAACGTAACGTTAGTATATTGTCCATGCCATACAAATGAACTCCCATAGTGTAATTGAACATGCAACATGACTGACCATATTTCAGTTTCCTATAAGGTCATATTGTTGTTGCCCCCTGGGAAATTATCCTGGAAACTATGCAGTTGTAACGTTACAGAAGACATGAAGCCATATTAGAGGTGACTCGCAATGATGTTTTTTAGCTGTACATAGAAGTAATCATGACACTGCCATTATTTGTACCATTACTGACCTCATGCCGAAATATTAATTATTATGGCTGTACCACATCACAGAAGTTGTACTAATTGTGATACCTAAAACTGTTGTGTACATTTTCCTACAGACTTCTTCTAGTGTCCCCCCCATGAGAATAACAGTGGAGACATAACCCAAACCAACCTTGCTATGCAGTCCATTACCACAGCTTCTGTAAACTACTGAGTCATCCGAGCCATAAAGAGAAACCATCATGTAAGAGATTTCACTCACTTCCTAAAGCTCTTTTTATTTCTTTTTCTTTTTTTTAAGGTAACTTACGTTGACTGTTTCAATATTTTCCCCTCTTTAGGAATCTGTATCATCCTTGATGGCCTCACTGACAGAGGGATACATTCAGTCACCACAAGCCTTCAAAGATGACGGCGCCATCCTGTCCTCGGCAACACCTGCTCCACTTTCCTCATCATAGGGACGAGGAAGTTAGCCACCCTCTTGAGAGCGGCATTCACGTTTGAAATCACTTTACTTTCTGTCATGTAAATTATATATTTGTGCCTGCACATTTAACGCTTTTAACATTACGCAGATTAGTCCTGATTTGATATGGTTCCCACATTCATGACATGCATTACGCTATACTCAGTTTCAGGTTGAAAATGGCTGATAGCCTAGTCCAGACAAATATCATGGACAAGCTCCAACAGGTGGAGTGTGTAAACAAGTAAACTTGCATGAAAGTTACCTAATATATTATCCCAAACTCTCATACCAGGTCTTATTTGCATTTCTCTCTCCTGACCTTTTAAAAATAAATAACTTCTATACACCAAGACGCTTTGTGATTGTGTATTAATTTTGTACAGAACAAAATGTGCCCATACGGGGCCATTGAAATCCTGTGTGTTTTCCCCTTTCCTATGGAAATTGCCTCCTGATTGTGCTGACATAGCCATATGCCCATGATCCAACTACCTACCTGTAAGTTGTATACTGCCTAGAGGGATGACTGATGCAAAGTTGATATTGATAATGGTCAGGGTGAATTGACAGTATTTGATGTAACATTTTCTTTTTTATTCTATTCTATATTTCATATGAAGCTCCAAGTACGTGCTAATCCCTTAGGACAAATTATGTACAGTACAAAAATCTCAAATAATATATAACTGGCATTAGGTAGCATAATTATTTTTGTAAATTTGTTGTCTAAGCATACTCTGGCCTGCTGGGTTGGAGAGAGCTATGCTTTTGCTTGAAGCTGGGTATACCACCTGCAGCAATAAGAGATTTAGAAAGCAGGCATCATACCCGGGAAGGATAGTAAGGTAATGTCTGGGGTCAATCTACCGAATGCCTAGACTCGTAAGCGTTCACCTCACGTCAACACATGCTGTCTACTAGCGTCTGCACAGGCACCTAGCTAACGTCAGCCCTTTGAAACGTCTCAAACCCTTGTTTCTTTTCCTGATCTGCCCTTATCTCAGTCCTTCTAACAACACCATGTTCACATTTACCGACATTTCAGATATTACTGTTAGTCGGTTGTTATTGTAGTTTAAATGCTAATATTGGGCTATTGA
>JAODXP020008504.1:0-12056 GCA_027497455.2 Sardinella longiceps
TTTTTTGATGCTATTCAACTAAGCTAACTCTTCTTATCATGCTAGTCAACTTAACTGTCATGTGGTTCAAACTTCTCTTCCAATTAACTGTTCCAACCATTCCAACTGTCAGTTATCCAATTATGCCTCCAATCATCTAAAAAATCCACTTAAAACAGCAACTGCATTTTCAATGCACTCGTAATTTCTCTGAAATTGCATTCTCTAGTTTTTTTTTGTTGTTGTTAATTATTACTTTTGCTTATCCCAACTCATCAAACCTTGCTTTTACAAAAACATTGCAGAAGATTCAAAGTTAACATGTTCAACTTACATCTGTCTGCTGTGAAATAGCCTATATTTAGGCTACATAATTTCTACCCTGGTCCTCTGACACACGTTCTGCATACCGTTTCACCCTGGACACACCTCTGCACCAACTGAGAGCGTACTTCCAGTCCATAACAGAAAGCAGCAATGGTGAATGTTCATGGGCCTTGTAGTATAGTGTCTTGCCATTAAACCACTGATCCGTTTGGTCATTTTGAAAACAGACAATCATAAAGGTGATTAACATCAAAAGACACATTTTCCTTTAACATTTCTTTTCCATCTTTCATGTTTTCTATTTTTAAAATTCCACTCTTTTATTATTTTACATTTTTCAATTAAGACCGTAGTACAATGTAGTCTAGTCGTGATTTCAGGAACCCAGAAATGTTGAGTACCCTAAAGTTTTATTGCAGAAATATCATCTATAGGCCAAATGGATAAAATTTGGCTTGGTTGCCCAAAGTTGCACTTTGAGCAATTTGCATAATTTAAATAGGCGATTAAAGTGATATAATTACAAGTGAATAGGCCAAAAATTTTAAATTATAGATATCACTATGAAACTTCCTCAGTTGATTACTTATGCTAAGATGAGAAAAACATGTATTGCATGTTTTTGTAATTTAATGTTTAAATATGCAAATGAGGCCAAAAACCATCAAATATGCGCTCATTTGCATACACCCGATATAGTGCCTATGTATTTTCGTGGGATTTCAATGTTAATTTTTGCAGGTGTGATTTTTTTCTCTTGACACAGGCATATTTGCATGCTGATCAATTTCTGTCATTCGGGCTGTGAGTTTCAGAGAGGAGCTGTGAATTACCTTGGTATGCTTTAAATGTATGCTAATGCTGCACAAACATATGTCCACTTTACCACAACCACATGGATGGTCCACAGTATCTTGGTGTTTGGAGGGTATCCAGAAAATGGGAGGGGGCAAACGGCCACATCTTTGGGTATGTATTAGGCAGCTGACCTGTAAGGCAAAGTGATGATGACACAAAGGAGTTGTCATATAGCTCTTCTGACATAGTCAAATTGATGATGCATACAGAACTTAGTGTGATCACAATCAGTGTGCCATAGCTCATTTGACATAGGCCAATTGATGATGCATACAGAACTTGCAATAGTGTTGTGTCACAATTATTATGTTGTGTCACAATTATTATGTTAGCAACAGATAGCTCCTTTGACATAGGCCAATTGATGATGCATACAGAACTAAGTGCAGTCACAATGAGTACTCTAGCAACAAATAGGTCAATTGAAGATGCATACAGATCTAAGATTAATTCTTCATCACAATCGGTACTCTAACAATGGCACTGGCCTGTGTTTATGAGATGGTAAGTGCTAATATTGGGGGTAGTTTCAAGTGACATCTCCATCTGTATGACAAGGTCTACTTTAGATGGAAAAGCACACTTAGATAACTTGAAATTGCAGCACTAATTCTGATATGTGACGACAAGCGCTTCTCTTTGGGGTACTCTCAACTGTATTGTCCCAAGGCTGTAGAACGGGCTGCATGTACAGAAGACTTCCTTGTATTTCAGCATAAGGATTTGGATCAATACATGAAATGTATTGTCCCTCAGAAGGTTTAGTCCAATTTGAAGACTTGTCTGGATTCATGTCTGTGAAAAAGAGAGAGAGAGAAAAAAAAGATTAAACTGTATTTCACATATTCGGACTGTGTTCTCATCATAGAATTCTTAAAATGTACTCAAAAATGACAAATCGTACAAATGGTATCTCTCAGGGCTTGCTCTGCATGTGCGATTTTCTGTTATAATTCCACCACTAGATGGTGACAAGCTGCAGTGTAATTCTCGTCAAATGAGCTGGAAGCAACATTTGGTTCACCTCTCCAACATTTACTGGAATAAAGGTGTGATTTTTTTCTCTTGACACAGGTATATTTGCATGCTGATCAATTTCTGTCATTCGGGCTGTGAGTTTCGGAGAGGAGCTGTGAATGACCTTGTAATGCTTTAAATGTATGCTGCACAAACATATGTCCACTTTACCACAACCACATGGATGGTCCACAGTATCTTGGTGTTTGGAGGGTATCCAGAAAATGGAGGGAGGAAACTGGGCCACATCTTTGGGTATGTATTAGGCAGCTGACCTGTAAGGAAAAGTGATGATGACACAAAGGAGTTGTCATAAAGTATAAAGTAAATACCATTGATTTCTATGGGTAAAAGCTTATTTTTCAATAGCTTCTACACCAAATGACCTTAGGTTCTCAAATTTGCTCAGAATGTTTGACTGTATGTGCCGAGTAAGATACACCACAATTATTTGGCATCATAATGCCCCATGATGCTTATAGTAAGGTATAAAGGAAATACCATTGATTTCTATGGGGAAAAGCTTATTTTTTCAATAGCTTCTACACCAAATGACATTGGGTTCTCAAATTTGCTCAGAATGTTTGACTGTATGTGCCGACTAAGATACACCACAATTAATTGCCATCATATGCCCCCTTTAGCTTATAGTAAGAGTACAAAGGAAATACCATTGATTTCTATGGGGAAAAGCTTATTTTTCAATAGCTTCTACACCAAATGACCTTGGGTTCTCAAATTTGCTCAGAATGTTTGACTGTATGTGCCGACTAAGGTACACCACACTTAATTGGCATCATATGCCCCATGATGCTTATAGTAAGGTATAAAGGAAATACCATTGATTTCTATGGGGAAAAGCTTATTTTTTCAATAGCTTCTACACCAAATGACATTGGGTTCTCAAATTTGCTCAGAATGTTTGACTGTATGTGCCGACTAAGATACACCACAATTAATTGCCATCATATGCCCCCTTTAGCTTATAGTAAGGTACAAAGGAAATACCATTGATTTCTATGGGGAATAGCTTATTTTTTCAATAGCTTCTACACCAAATGACCTTGGGTTCTCAAATTTGCTCAGAATGTTTGACTGTATGTGCCGACTAAGATACACCACAGTTCATTGCCATCATATGCCCCCTGATAGCTTATAGTAAGGTACAAAGGAAATACCATTGATTTCTATGGGGAAAAGCTTATTTTTTCAATAGCTTCTACACCAAATGACCTTGGGTTCTCAAATTTGCTCAGAATGTTTGACTGTATGTGCCGACTAAGATACACCACAATTAATTGCCATCATATGCCCCCTTTAGCTTATAGTAAGGTATAACCCAAGGTCATTTGGTGTAGGAGCTATTGAAACAATAAGCTTTTCCCCATAGAAATCAATGGTATTTCCTTTATACCTTACTATAAGCTAAAGGGGGCATATGATGCCAATTAATTGTGGTGTGTCTTAGTCAGTATATACAGTCAAACATTCTGAGCAAATTTGAGGACCCAAGGTCATTTGGTGTAGAAGCTATTGAAAAAATAAGCTTTTCCCCATAGAAATCAATGGTATTTCCTTTATACCTTACTATAAGCATCATGGGGCATATGATGCCAATTAATTGTGGTGTATCTTAGTCGGCACATACAGTCAAACATTCTGAGCAAATTTGAGAACCCAAGGTCATTTGGTGTAGAAGCTATTGAAAAAATAAGCTTTTCCCCATAGAAAATCAATGGTATTTCCTTTATACCTTACTATAAGCTAAAGGGAGCATATGATGGCAATTAATTGTGGTGTATCTTAGTCGGCACATACAGTCAAACATTCTGAGCAAATTTGATATCCCAATGTCATTTGGTGTAGAAGCTATTGAAAAAATAGGCTTTTCCCGATAGAAATCAATGGTATTTCCTTTATACCTTACTATAAGCATCATGGGGCATATGATGCCAATTAATTGTGGTGTATCTTAGTCGGCACATACAGTCAAACATTCTGAGCAAATTTGAGAACCCAAGGTCATTTGGTGTAGAAGCTATTGAAAAAATAAGCTTTTCCCCATAGAAATCAATGGTATTTCCTTTATACCTTACTATAAGCTAAAGGGGGCATATGATGGCAATTAATTGTGGTGTATCTTAGTCGGCACATACAGTCAAACATTCTGAGCAAATTTGATATCCCAATGTCATTTGGTGTAGAAGCTATTGAAAAAATAGGCTTTTCCCCATAGAAATCAATGGTATTTCCTTTATACCTTACTATAAGCATCATGGGGCATATGATGCCAATTAATTGTGGTGTATCTTAGTCGGCACATACAGTCAAACATTCTGAGCAAATTTGAGAACCCAATGTCATTTGGTGTAGAAGCTATTGAAAAAATAAGCTTTTCCCCATAGAAATCAATGGTATTTCCTTTATACCTTACTATAAGCATCATGGGGCATATGATGCCAAATAATTGTGGTGTATCTTAGTCGGCACATACAGTCAAACATTCTGAGCAAATTTGAGAACCCAAGGTCATTTGGTGTAGAAGCTATTGAAAAAATAAGCTTTTCCCCATAGAAATCAATGGTATTTCCTTTGTACCTTACTATAAGCTAAAGGGGGCATATGATGGCAATTAATTGTGGTGTATCTTAGTCGGCACATACAGTCAAACATTCTGAGCAAATTTGAGAACCCAATGTCATTTGGTGTAGAAGCTATTGAAAAAATAAGCTTTTCCCCATAGAAATCAATGGTATTTCCTTTATACCTTACTATAAGCATCATGGGGCATATGATGCCAAATAATTGTGGTGTATGTTACTCGGCACATACAGTCAAACATTCTGAGCAAATTTGAGAACCTAAGGTCATTTGGTGTAGAAGCTATTGAAAAATAAGCTTTTACCCATAGAAATCAATGGTATTTACTTTATACCTTACTATAAGCTAAAGGGGGCATTTGATGGCAATTAACTGTGGTGTATCTTAGTCGGCACATACAGTCAAACATTCTGAGCAAATTTGAGAACCCAAGGTCATTTGGTGTAGAAGCTATTGAAAAAATAAGCTTTTCCCCATAGAAATCAATGGTATTTCCTTTGTACCTTACTATAAGCTAAAGGGGGCATATGATGGCAATTAATTGTGGTGTATCTTAGTCGGCACATACAGTCAAACATTCTGAGCAAATTTGAGAACCCAATGTCATTTGGTGTAGAAGCTATTGAAAAAATAAGCTTTTCCCCATAGAAATCAATGGTATTTCCTTTATACCTTACTATAAGCATCATGGGGCATATGATGCCAATTAATTGTGGTGTATCTTAGTCGGCACATACAGTCAAACATTCTGAGCAAATTTGAGAACCCAAGGTCATTTGGTGTAGAAGCTATTGAAAAAATAAGCTTTTCCCCATAGAAATCAATGGTATTTCCTTTATACCTTACTATAAGCTAAAGGGGGCATATGATGGCAATTAATTGTGGTGTATCTTAGTCGGCACATACAGTCAAACATTCTGAGCAAATTTGATATCCCAATGTCATTTGGTGTAGAAGCTATTGAAAAAATAGGCTTTTCCCGATAGAAATCAATGGTATTTCCTTTATACCTTACTATAAGCATCATGGGGCATATGATGCCAATTAATTGTGGTGTATCTTAGTCGGCACATACAGTCAAACATTCTGAGCAAATTTGAGAACCCAAGGTCATTTGGTGTAGAAGCTATTGAAAAAATAAGCTTTTCCCCATAGAAATCAATGGTATTTCCTTTATACCTTACTATAAGCTAAAGGGGGCATATGATGGCAATTAATTGTGGTGTATCTTAGTCGGCACATACAGTCAAACATTCTGAGCAAATTTGATATCCCAATGTCATTTGGTGTAGAAGCTATTGAAAAAATAGGCTTTTCCCCATAGAAATCAATGGTATTTCCTTTATACCTTACTATAAGCATCATGGGGCATATGATGCCAATTAATTGTGGTGTATCTTAGTCGGCACATACAGTCAAACATTCTGAGCAAATTTGAGAACCCAATGTCATTTGGTGTAGAAGCTATTGAAAAAATAAGCTTTTCCCCATAGAAATCAATGGTATTTCCTTTATACCTTACTATAAGCATCATGGGGCATATGATGCCAAATAATTGTGGTGTATCTTAGTCGGCACATACAGTCAAACATTCTGAGCAAATTTGAGAACCCAAGGTCATTTGGTGTAGAAGCTATTGAAAAAATAAGCTTTTCCCCATAGAAATCAATGGTATTTCCTTTGTACCTTACTATAAGCTAAAGGGGGCATATGATGGCAATTAATTGTGGTGTATCTTAGTCGGCACATACAGTCAAACATTCTGAGCAAATTTGAGAACCCAATGTCATTTGGTGTAGAAGCTATTGAAAAAATAAGCTTTTCCCCATAGAAATCAATGGTATTTCCTTTATACCTTACTATAAGCATCATGGGGCATATGATGCCAAATAATTGTGGTGTATCTTACTCGGCACATACAGTCAAACATTCTGAGCAAATTTGAGAACCTAAGGTCATTTGGTGTAGAAGCTATTGAAAAATAAGCTTTTACCCATAGAAATCAATGGTATTTACTTTATACCTTACTATAAGCTAAAGGGGGCATTTGATGGCAATTAACTGTGGTGTATCTTAGTCGGCACATACAGTCAAACATTCTGAGCAAGTTTGAGAACCCAAGGTCATTTGGTGTAGAAGCTATTGAAAAAATAAGCTTTTCCCCATAGAAATCAATGGTATTTCCTTTATACCTTACTATAAGCTAAAGGGGGCATATGATGCCAATTAATTGTGGTGTATCTTAGTCGGCACATACAGTCAAACATTCTGAGCAAATTTGAGAACCCAAGGTCATTTGGTGTAGAAGCTATTGAAAAAATAGGCTTTTCCCCATAGAAATCAATGGTATTTCCTTTATACCTTACTATAAGCATCATGGGGCATATGATGCCAATTAATTGTGGTGTATCTTAGTCGGCACATACAGTCAAACATTCTGAGCAAATTTGAGAACCAAATGTCATTTGGTGTAGAAGCTATTGAAAAAATAAGCTTTTCCCCATAGAAATCAATGGTATTTCCTTTATACCTTACTATAAGCTAAAGGGGGCATATGATGCCAATTAATTGTGGTGTATCTTAGTCGGCACATACAGTCAAACATTCTGAGCAAATTTGAGAACCCAAGGTCATTTGGTGTAGAAGCTATTGAAAAAATAAGCTTTTCCCCATAGAAATCAATGGTATTTCCTTTATACCTTACTATAAGCATCATGGGGCATATGATGGCAATTAATTGTGGTGTATCTTAGTCGGCACATACAGTCAAACATTGAGCAAATTTGAGAACCTAAGGTCATTTGGTGTAGAAGCTATTGAAAAAATAAGCTTTTCCCCATAGAAATCAATGGTATTTCCTTTATACCTTACTATAAGCATCATGGGGCATATGATGCCAATTAATTGTGGTGTATCTTAGTCGGCACATACAGTCAAACATTCTGAGCAAATTTGAGAACCTAAGGTCATTTGGTGTAGAAGCTATTGAAAAAATAAGCTTTTCCCCATAGAAATCAATGGTATTTCTTTTATACCTTACTATAAGCATCATGGGGCATAGGCTATGATGCCAATTAATTGTGGTGTATCTTAGTCGGCGCATACAGTCAAACATTCTGAGCAAATTTGAGAACCCAAGGTCATTTGGTGTAGAAGCTATTGAAAAAATAAGCTTTTCCCCATAGAAATCAATGGTATTTCCTTTGTACCTTACTATAAGCATCATGGGGCATATGATGGCAATTAATTGTGGTGTATCTTAGTCGGCACATACAGTCAAACATTGAGCAAATTTGAGAACCCAAGGTCATTTGGTGTAGAAGCTATTGAAAAAATAAGCTTTTCCCCATAGAAATCAATGGTATTTCCTTTATACCTTACTATACTCATGGGGCATATGATGGCAATTAATTGTGGTTAGTTGCCATGGTTAGATAGTTAGTGGTTAGTTGCCATGGCGCCGCCGGGTTCGGTCGCCTTTCTGCCGGCTCCTAATAGACTGCTTTTACTTAATTTTTTGTGCAATTTTATGCATTTTATTTACCCCTGTTACATTGGGCATTATCGCGTATGACCGACTGACACTGCTTGACATTGGTTTGCAAAGTAATGAAGGACTTTTGGATAACTTTACTACTGTTTCAATGTGGCCGAGTGAGATTCTTCGGAACGCAACAGAACGCAACAACTTCAAAAGACGCCGCAGGCCAAAACATCGCGGAAAAAGAGCTGGAGTGAGAAACAGGCTTAGAGTGCGGGCCCATCGACCATCACTGCCTAGCATCTTGCTTGCCAATGCCCAGTCTTTGGAGACAAAGCTGGATGACATGAGGGGGAGGCTGAAATACCAGAGGGACATACGGGACTGTAACCTTTTTTGCCTTACCGAGACATGGTTAACTCCCGCAGTCCCGGACCATGCAATTCTGCCTGCTGAATTTCTTTCGATATATAGAATGGACAGGACAGCTGAGTCTGGCAAAACTAAAGGAGGCGGCGTGTGCATCATGGTCAACAAAAACTGGTGCGACAGCAGGAACATAACGGTGTTATCCAGGTACTGCTCACCTGACCTGGAATTCATCACGGTGAAATGCAGACCGCATTATCTCCCGAGAGATTTCACATCGGTCATTGTGACCAACGTCTACATCCATCCCCAATCAGACACCGATACAGCATTGGCCAAGCTGCACGAAACTCTCAGCAGACACCAGAGTGACAACCTGGATGCAGCATTGATAGTGACAGGTGATTTCAACAAGGCCCGTCTCAAAAAAGTGATGCCGAATTTTTACCAGCATATCACATGCAACACTAGAGGAGAGAGGACACTTGATCACTGCTACACCTTGTTCAAGGATGCCTATAAAGCTCAATCACAACCTCCTCTCGGCAAATCAGATCATGCTGTGATATTTCTCATGCCGAAATACAAACAACGGCTAAAACAAGAACCTCCAGCTGTGCGAGAGATCATGCACTGGACAGAGCAATCCGAGGCCACACTCCAGGACGCGCTTCGCATCGTAGACTGGGATGTGTTCAGATACAGCTCATATGACATCGACGAGTTCACAGAAACAGTTGTGGGGTTTATCGGAAAGCTGATTGAAGACACCGTCCCCAAAATCACCATCAAAACATACCCAAACCAGAAGCCATGGGTAAATCATTCCATCCGCGATGCCCTGAACAAACGCACAGCTGCCTACAACTCAGGCATTCTGTCTGGTGATATGGAGGGGTACAAAGAGGCCTCTTACAATCTGCGCAGGATGGTTAAAGAAGCGAAGAAAAACTACGGACAAAAGATTCAATCGCAATTTGAGCAGTCTGATACTAGAGGAATGTGGCAAGGACTAAGGGAAATGACGGACTACAAAGCGCCCAGATCCACCATCGTGAATGCAGATGCAACTCTGGCTGATGACCTGAATGCTTTCTATGCGCGCTTTGACACAGAAGGGGCGGATATCTCCCTGCAGCACGATGTTGGCGGGTTGGGCGCACAGTGCGACAATACTGCGCTCACTCTGTCAGAGCACGAAGTGCGTAGAGCATTCAAGAACGTGAACACCAGGAAGGCAGCCGGCCCTGATGGCATTCCAGGACGAGTTTTCAAAGCCTGTGCGGACCAACTTGCACCGGTGTTTACAGACATATTTAACCTCTCACTAACCCTGTCCACAGTACCTTCATGTTTTAAAAAATCAACAATTGTTCCTGTGCCAAAGAAGTCAAATCCAGCATGCCTTAATGATTACCGTCCTGTTGCTCTAACACCAATTGCAATGAAGTGCTTTGAAAGATTAGTCAAGAACTACATCTGCTCCATACTGCCACAAAGCCTTGATCCTCTCCAGTTTGCCTATAAGCCTAATAGATCTACAGATGATGCCATCAATTACATTCTACACACTGCATTAACTCATCTTGATATCAATCATAAGAACTATGTGAGAATGTTGTTTATAGATTTCAGTTCAGCATTTAATACCATCAAACCTGCTATTCTTATAAACAAGCTCAGGGATCTTGGAATGCAGTCTACTCTGTGCAACTGGATCTTCAGCTTCCTCACTGGTAGACCTCAGGTGGTACGGGTGAGTGACCATATATCTACATCTATTACCCTCAACACAGGGGCGCCACAAGGATGTGTTTTAAGTCCTCTATTGTACTCCCTGTACACATATGACTGTAATGCTACACATAATTCTAACATCATTGTTAAGTTTGCCGATGACACAGCAGTTGTTGGTCTCATTTCAAACAACAATGAACAGCCATATTTGGAGGAAGTAGAGCGATTAACATGCTGGTGCCAGGACAATAATCTACTCCTAAATGTTTCAAAGACGAAAGAGATGGTCATTAACTTTGGACGTAGTCAACAGAGAGATTATCACAAACTTAACATTAATGGCTCTCATGTGGAGAGGGTGGAGAGTTTCAAGTATCTTGGTGTCCATTTCACTGAACACTTCACATGGACCAGGCATGCAGATTCCCTTGTTAAGAAGGCTCTTCAGCGTCTTTTCCATCTAAGACGACTGAAAAATTTTAAGCTACCTCAACATCTGCTGAATAACTTCTACAGAGCCACAATTGAAAGTGTTCTAACAGGGAATTTAACAGCATGGTATGGAAACTGTACACAGCAAGATCGGAAAGCTCTGCAAAGGGTGGTGAGGTCAGCAGAACGATCCATGAGGACTAAACTACCTAATCTGGATGACCTCTATGTAAGGAGATGCAGATTAAGAGCGAGGAAAATAATCAAAGACACCAGCCATCCTAACCATAGCCTCTTCTCTGTGCTGAGGTCTGGGAGGCGTTACAGGAGCTTGAAAGCAAGAACTGAGAGGTTGAGGAAAAGTTTTTATCCTCAAGCTATTCGTACTTTGAATGAGGACCACAACGCATAATGACAATTTTCTTGTATATACTTAACTATCACTTTCAGATCTTTCTTTATTTTTATTTTTTATATTTAATTAATTGAAGCACACAGTCATTGGAGTCAGTGGACCAAGCATTTCACTACAGATTGTACTATGTATTTATTTGTATGTGACAAATAAAATTTGATTTGATTTGATTTGATAAGCTAAAGGGGGCATATGATGGCAATTAATTGTGGTGTATCTTAGTCTGCACATACAGTCAAACATTCTGAGCAAATTTGAGAACCCAAGGTCATTTGGTGTAGAAGCTATTGAAAAAATAAGCTTTTCCCCATAGAAATCAATGGTATTTCCTTTATACCTTACTATAAGCATCATGGGGCATATGATGCCAATTAATTGTGGTGTATCTTAGTCGGCACATACAGTCAAACATTCTGAGCAAATTTGAGAACCCAAGGTCATTTGGTGTAGAAGCTATTGAAAAAATAAGCTTTTCCCCATAGAAATCAATGGTATTTCCTTTGTACCTTACTATAAGCTAAAGGGGGCATATGATGGCAATTAATTGTGGTGTATCTTAGTCGGCACATACAGTCAAACATTCTGAGCAAATTTGAGAACCCAATGTCATTTGGTGTAGAAGCTATTGAAAAATAAGCTTTTCCCCATAGAAATCAATGGTATTTCCTTTATACCTTACTATAAGCTAAAGGGGGCATTTGATGGCAATTAACTGTGGTGTATCTTAGTCGGCACATACAGTCAAACATTCTGAGCAAGTTTGAGAACCCAAGGTCATTTGGTGTAGAAGCTATTGAAAAAATAAGCTTTTCCCCATAGAAATCAATGGTATTTCCTTTA
>JAODXP020008506.1:0-11318 GCA_027497455.2 Sardinella longiceps
CCGGCAGTATTTTCTAATGCATGTTTATAAAGTGGCCATTTTGTTGACAAACTATTCTTGTGGGCCAATTTCAGTTTAATGTCAGCTTTCAGTCTTCCCTCTAAACTACGTTTAGCCAAATGTGTGTATATATATATATATATATATATATATATGTGTGTGTATATATATATATATATATATATATATATGTGTGTGTATATATATATATATATATATATATATATATATATATATATACTGTATATATAAATTATATATTATTATTATTATTATTATAATTATTATTATTATAACCGTCATCAGTGCTGCTTAGTGGTGTTCTGTCCACTGCTGCTTTTGTGATTGGTTTTATAATCAGGTCAGCTGCTGAGGTCAGCACTGTTGCCTAACCAAAGGGGAGTAAGGGCTGACCTCTCTGTGTGTGTGTGTGTGTGTGTCTGTGTGTGTGTGTGTGTGTGTGTGTGTGTGTGTGTGTGGTGTGTGTGTGTGTGAGAGAGAGAGGTTGCTTGCTTGGATGACCTCTGCCAGAAGGCTTTGCCCTCATTATTCAGGTGGCTATGCAGTTTCACTCAGCTCCCCAGCGGCACTTACAGACTCCCCCAGCAGTGCAGTGTGTTTGGGAGATTTTCTGCTGATGCTACCCACTGCATCCCAGTGCGTCATTACTTTATCACCTGTCTGTCTTTGCCTAATAATAATAGCATAGAATATCATAGAACCACACACAGTCACATACACTCAAAGACACATTCATGTTTTATACTGACACCAGTATCATACTATTCACCAGAAATCTACAGTTTTGTGAGACAGGTCTATCAGGCATGGACATGATCTCATTTTAAATGCTGAAAATTGTGATGCATTATTGATTCATTGAAAGCTCCTGTTTTAAGCCCCTCTGTCCATTGGTCACCTTGTTTGATTGTCTAATTCAGATTAATTGTTCTTTAATTAAAAGTAGCACTGAGTAGCAAGTAGTATGACATGCGAAGAGAAGAGGATGTTGTCCATTTAAAGCTGGAAACAAGGCCAGTGGGCAGTGGGCTGGAGAGGACTAATTAAAATAGGCTATTAATAAGCCTGGACCGGTGCATCTGGCTGGACCTAATTAAATAGATGGGACTTGCACTGTCGCGGCGAATGAGTTTGATTGGAAAGGGCTCGGGGGGCTGGCCACAGTTGCGGAGAGACACCTGACCCGTGATGACCAGCTGTAGAGACGTCGGGTGGAGGTTGGGTTGGGGTGGGGTTGGGGTGGGGTTGGGTGGGGGGGGGGGGGGGCAATGGATTGGTCTGTAAACTCTGTTTCTGTCTGGGGCAATTAAATGAGCAGTCAATGGGTATGGTGTTAGTGGGCTGAATTGTTTCTGATGAAACCACAGGTGAATGGTTAAACCTCCTAGGAAACACTCATAGGAAAGCAGTGCAGATGCATTCAGTGAGGTATTGCCAAATTACCAAATTTTATGAGGCCATTATCTTGAAAAGCCTAACGATGCATTTTTGTGATTAATTTCCTTCATAAAATTTGCAACCACTGCAATCGCTGGCATTTGGCTGAATTGCACATTTTGTGGAAGTCGTAGCACATTCTTCAAACCTGCATCTCATTATGTAACATTTAAATAAAAATACAACAACAACAAAAAAAAAATTGTCATTGAGTGATGGGACATGGCAACACCTATACTTCAATACTGTACAGTATGTGACTGAAGTAATGTGGTAGCATCAGTAATGCTCCTTAAAGCTCCAAGTGGGGAGCGTTAATCAGAATGAAGCCGTTGCTTTGCGTATTTAATTGTGGAGCCAGAGCAGCCCAGGGCCATGTGTCTTAATTAAGAAAGGCAGCGAGCGAGCGGCGGGTCCCTCCAACCTCTCCTCATCTCCTTGCTAGGATGAGATGTTCCTCTTCAGTGAGTTCTAACGAGACGAGGAGGCACTCTCCTCTCACCCAGCGTATGGCTGCCTCTTGTTCAGCCAGACAATGCAGTTCTCTCTTAAGTACGCAACGGAAGATGCAGTGGAGGGAAGCAACATGGTCTGGAGAAGGAAAAAAAAACGTTAAATTTTGGATGCAATACATTTATCACGATTGTTAACATTTTAGGCCTAGAGCTCATTTTTTTTTTCATTCATATTGTTTGACGTTGGCTCAGGTCTATGTTTGTTGTGTTCCTATTTGGTTCACTTTGGGGTGTTATCAGAACATTCTTCTGCCAGTTCAGAATGCCCATGCTTCTCCTGTTTTTAATATTTATTATTTTAACATTTCATTTTGAAACAACAATTTGCATCATGTCATCTAATAATGATTTGTTTTCTTATCCCGGTATCTGAAACACTAGATTAGTAGAAAGACTATGGTTCAGTTTTGGTGGGGCGGGGGGGGGGCGCTTTGTTCTGTTACCTCTGCCAAAGAGGTTATGTTTTGCTCGGTGTGTGTCAGTGTGTGTGTCTGTGAGCAACATAACTCGAAAAGTACTGCATGGATTTGGATCTAATTTTCGGACAACGTGTGTATTGGGACAAGTAAGAACTGATTCGATTTTGGTGGTGATCGGTGATCCAGAACACCATCTGTGACCACATTGTCTTGGCGGAGGTTTGCGCTCTCTGAGCGCTTTTCTAGTTTGTTAATGTGGTCATATTACATTATACTGTACCACGTCAGAAAGCGATAAGGATGGGCTTGAGTGAAGGAGAGCAGTTTTTTTTTACAAACCTCGGGGGCTCATTGATGGGCTATTGAGCGGCTGCCACGCTGTCCAGTACACAGGCCACAGAGCCACAACACATCAACCCCACCGCTCTCATTGAAATAAATGGGCTCTGTGTGTGTGACCTGTACCCGCTTCTCCCGCCTCCCCCTGTGAGAGTCGGGGCATTTGATTGGTGGAAGGGCTGACCTCCCATGCAAAGAAAATATGTGCAGAAAAGGGCATTTTTGAACATCGTGCTTTGTTTTAAAGTAGCGTACTGACATTTTAAAGTAGCCAGTACAGTACAGTACACCTCTTCCCTACTTGGGCTAACGGCCAGTACAGAGCCTTGGGATTTCAAGCGACATGATTTAAGGGCTCCAAACAGTAGGAATCCAACAAGGGCGCAATATCTGTGGCACAAGCTGTGTGCACTGCCTGACAAGGATTGTATGCTCAGCTATTCAGTGCAGTACAGGATGAAAAACACCAGCGAAATGTAAATGTGTTCAACCCTCCAGCAATCTGCCTTCACGGCAATAAATCATGCAGAGCGGTTGACACTTTATAGTCGGATATCTTTATTTAAAAATGAAGTGACTAATAACAAAAATAATATCATATTATATATAGGCCACTCTATTCACATGAATAATCATAGCAGTAACAATAGTTATAATGTACTGAAAGCATACATACAGTATGTTTACCATGGATAGCAAAGGGAAGTGATGTGATGAATCATATGTTATAGATGTCAGTTGGCCATAACAGCCTGTGACTGGGCGACCGGGTCTGCTGTGCTGTGCTGTGCTCACCCTGTGACTAGCTTTCGTGTTCTCTGCCTAATTCTCCCAGTGAATATTAACAAGCCCGGCCCTGTGGAGCCATTTATCAAAGGCCCCCAGACGAATGCATTCACCTCTGGTGACCTTGTGAGATTGGGAGGCAGCGATGACATAGTCCTAGTCAGGACCTGAGTCTCTTGTCTGCACTGGAGCTGTAGAGATCGTTGTGTTTTTTTTTATTTTTATTTTTTTTTTATTTAGCTAAATTTTTTTTATTCAATTATTATTTTTTTATTTTGATGTATTTATTTATAATTTTTGGGGAGGGAGGGCCCAGCAGCAGCAGCAGCGCAGATGGGCTATTCTCCAGTGGGAGTGAAGAGGAAAAGAGGAGGGAGGCACAGCGTCGCCCTATTTTTAGCTTCACGCTGGAGCATTGGGTGGGGGTGCAGTGTAGCAGTAGCAGCAGCAGCAGCAGCTCTGTGGAATTGCAGGTTGCCGGACTCTGAGAGAGAGTGAGAGAGAGAGCGAGCAAGAGAGAGAGAGAGAGAGAGAGAGCAAGAGAGAGTGTGAAAGACAGAGAGTGAACGCTGTAGTATTGCAGGGGAAAGTGTGTTTAAAAAAAAAAAAAAAAAAAACGAAACACATTTTCTGTAAGTGCAAACACATCGATTTAGTTTCTGGGACAACCATTCTGATATGTCACTCTCGATATTAGGCAAGTGATTGGCTATTCTCGTGTGTCCGGAGGGCTGTCGTTAAAATAAGAAAATAACATTCCATACAATGAGTCACAATCTTGTGCGTGCCTACCGTGCCTTTTTTCTTCAAAACCCATTAACCTAATTTGTCAGCTGTAAAACCCTTAACGTACATAGAGCATGTTCAGTCCGTGTGTGTTGCAGCTCTGCGTGTTATGCGCAACGTAGAGCGTGAAAAAAGGTTCCTGGGAGAGGACAGAGACGCTAACTGCATTTGATGGTGACAGAGAAGGCAGTCGGCACCCTTAAATCACATTATTAGAACCATCATTCACAGCTTCAGCAGTCCTCAAGACCTCATCTATGCATATTTATTCAGATTTATTCACGCTCAGCCCGGTTGAGGGAGAAGCTCACTACCGCGCCTCGAACGGCGTGAGAGATTGGGCTCGATGTCTACATGACGTTTCTTTAATGCATGGCCCATGGGGAGAAACAAATCTCCCGTGACGCGCTGGTGTTGAGTCGGTTTCGTTCTCCTGTTGACTGTCTTATTCTTTCTTTCTCTCTTTCTTTCTCTCTCCCTCTCTCTTTCTCTCTCTCCGGAAGACCATAAGCGCAGGAGAAGCTTGATTCCGATCCTCTTTCCTTCCGGCTTCTCCCAGGACTTAAGGGAGCAGATAGTCTTCCCCTCCTTGGCAAAGAGGACAGACCGAAACACAAGAAGAAGTATTTAACATTCCTGGGGAAAAAAGGAAAACAGGCTTTTAAAAATAACTACCCACTTGGCTTTCACTTAACGCACTGTTTGTTTTTATGTGGACTCTGGATGGGAGAATGGGAGACAACCACTGCACCCAACCCACACACACACACACACACACGCACACACACTCCATTCCACCCTGGCATCAAAGATGCTGTCAGGCTTTGGATGTGCACTTCTCAGTCCCGTTGAATCATGAGGTTGGATAAATTACTGCAAGTTAAAGAAATCGGGTCTAGACTGAGGTCTCTTCACTGGAGGACTTTGTGTCATTTGTGGTATCCGTGTGTGTGTGTGTGTGTGTGTGTGTGTGTGTGTGTGTGTGTGTGTGTGTGTGAGGGCGTGTTTTATGGGTGGATCTGAATGTGAGTTTTGTTTGTGTGTGGGTATATTCATGCTTTTGTGTTTATTCGAATGGACGTCCATTTAAAATGGACAAGGGTGTGTTGGTAGTTGTTGTGGGTGTAACCTAAGTTAAGGAACCTTTGGTTTTAGGAGGGAGAGACTGCGGAGGGACGCAGGCTGGTCTGCTCAGGATGCGCCCTTAGCAGATGGTTGGGGAGAGAGAGAGCCCAGTCACCAGGGAGCCACGGCGAGATTGAGCCATAAAAACAGAATGAGAATGAGCATGTGTGCGTCTGGCTCTTAGGTTTGAATAAAGACTCGGGTCCAAAAGGACATTCTGACATACTGTCTGAATGAGGAAGAAGAGAAGAGGTCTCACATTTTTGTCACATTGTTGTCTTTAAATGGACTAATGTCAGGCCTACATTGCAGCACCCTTCAGGCAGCATAGGATGTCTGAATTGAATTGAATTGGATTACACTAGATCTCATACATCATAAAGTCCTCGTCCAATATATAGGCGAAAAGGTTTTTTTTTTTTTTAGATAGTAAGCGAGAGAAGAGGCCTTTCGCATACATCGCTACTGGCCCATCGCTTAGCTATGATGTACGACAGAATGTGAATAGGTTTGAGTGATGCGAATCAAGCGATTACCAATAAGAATGGAGGATACCGTTGATTGACAGTTAACTGAAATAAAGAGTAACCTAGAGATGTGCAGTTTGGAGACAAAACTGCTCTTGTTTTTGAAAACTGTGGTTTATATTATGCGTAAAGAGTTGGTGAGTGAACTGTAAGCAATTTATACAATTTAACAACTGAAACGTAACAGTATGCACAGATGTATTACTATAGCTTGTGCTCCCCTCCGATATTTCAGTGAGAGCATCTCAGTGAGAGCATCTCAGCAAGCTAGTGATGAGAAGACATTGTGAATTGTCTTGAGAGAGAGAGAGAGAGAGAGAGAGAGAGATAAAGAAAGAGAGACTAAGAATGAATGGTTGACCTCAGTTATAAAATACTACATTTCTTTTCCCCCTTCCTGGCACTCTTACGAGCATCCGTGTCTAATAATAAATCACTATTTAATGTATTATATCATCGCTGTTTATTGTTGTGCGTCAGTACTTATCAAGTTTTCCTTGGCTCTGAAAGAACAGTATAATCATCAGAGTGTAAAGAGAGGCTAACCAGTGTTTATCCCCGCTGTGCGTGTGCGTGCATGCGTGCGTGCGTGCGTGCGTGTGTGTGTGTGTGTGTGTGTGTGTGTGTGTGTGTGTGCTTATGTGTGCTTATGTGTGCATGAGTGATTGATAGTATGAGTGAATGTCTATGCCTTTGTCTGTGCGTTTGTGTTATCTTCTATTTGTCAAACCCTTTTGTGATAAACACACATCCCCTTGTCACTGATTTCCTATTTCAGTGCAGAAAAGTCTTGCCTCTTCTTACTACTACAGTATGTGTGGTCATCTCTCCCTATCAGGGCCTGCAGGCAAGTCTCCCTCACTCTTCCCTAAATAACACATTGGTCAGTGGTCATGATGTTGCATCATGATTATGACTGTGTGTGTGTGTGTGTGTGTGTGTGTGTGTGTGTGTGCGCGTGTGTGCTGTTTGCTGCTTTGTAAATCTTCTATTAGATTGACAGTCATTTCAGATGTTTCTGTTTTGTATGACATTTACCAAGGAGTCGGTTGTTATTACTGTTTGATAATTCTGCCATCCTGGTTCAGTTTCTTGGAGACGGAATAAATATTTTGTCTCTAATTTCTCTTTCCTTCTTTTTCCCTATCTGTATGGTGCATACATACCTACACACCATATCCAACAAAAATGAAAGACTGAAAGGCCTTTTGCTCTTCAGTCAGGCTGCTGTGTGATTGAGTATGTGCTTGAGTACAAAAAAAAAAAAAGCGTAGAGGTAGAAGTGAGTGAGTGAGTAGTGAGTGGCAGAAAGTGGCCTCAGTCCATATTTGATCTGGGGCTTTTGCTCTGTTTTGAAAGTTGCCATTGGGTCTGCATGTGGTGACGGATGGTCTAGTCAGCCATTGCCAACCCGCTCCCTATGTTATATTGAGATGCTATCACGCTACATTTGATTTCCTGCGCCAGGAAGCGGCGGCCCCTCGCCTCTTTCCACTTTTTACTGCACCGCCGTGCTCTCGGGCTCAGCGGGCCGGCAGCGGGTTGTTTCATAGCAACCCCCGTCCGCCACTCCCCCTTGGCTCCTGTCGCCACGCGAACGGTCCACGGCAACCACCGGACGGCTGTGGTAGCAGCAGCAGTAAATCAGGCAGCGCTGCTGTAGAAAGCACAGAGCCACAGCTATTGCTGCACCATCTCCAAGGTGTAGTGGAAGGAAAGCCGCTGGGTGGGGACTAGCCTAACATTTTGGAGGAGCCACTGGAGAGTGAAATGACTACAGAGTGCAGTAAAAGAGCCACAGAGGAGTGATGATGAACCAGCAGTTGTTGGGTTTCTTTCTCCTTACTCATCTTTCATTTTGTTTTTAATCTGTTTTTTTTTTTTTTAATCATCGCCTCCGTCCTAGGGAAGTTTAACAGCGATTGTTTTCTCAAGGACGTTTCTGATCTGCCCAAAGAAATGGGCAGTGAGACGGAAGGAAGATGGGGAGAGGGTCAAATCAGTGGAGAGCTAAGGCATTGGGAAGTGGAGAGGAGTACATGACTACAACGTATAACTATAAATATACTCTAAACTAGAAAAGCGCTCAGAGTTTAGACCTCCGCCAAGGCAATGTGGTCATAGACACAATATAAATTCCAGATAATGTTCTGGCTCACCCAACTTTAGAGAGAGGATACCGCACACTCTTGTCCAATGCTTAATTTATTAAAAAAAAAAAGAATGTTTCGGCCTGTGTGGCCGTTCTCAAGTTCCTGGCTCACCGATCGCCACCAAAATCGAATCAGTTCTTGCTTGTCCTAATATACACATTGTCTGAAAATTTCATCCAAATCCGTGCAGTACTTCTCGAGTTATCCTGCCGACAAACAGACAAACAGACAGACAAACCAACGGAACCGAAAACATAACCTCTTTGGCGGAGGTAATAATAAATTATTAATGTAGCATTCTCAAATAAATAAAAAAAGAGGTAGTTATAGAATATATGTTGATGGGTAAGGCTTTTAGCATATCAGTTAGCCAATACTTTGCTTTGATAACATTTTTATTTCAGTGACTGTACCTCCAATGCAGATGAATTACAATCAGCCTCATTTAACTGTTGATTGTTTCTGAACTCTGTAATTAACAATAGGCATGTATAGTATTAATATTGGAATAGTATGTTATAATAGGTTCTATTGATAAGATTATAGACCAATTTACCATGACGTCACACGCTCTTCCGGGTGGCAAAAGGCAAAAGTTGTCAACGAAACACTAGTCAAAAGCATGCGTCCTATTTCACCAAATATGCATTTTCTAGTTACACAACCTGGATCTTTCATATTCAACAGTCATTTCTATCGCATTTATCGTATCCTTTTTACAAAACAAAAATGCCGAACTTATTAATTTGTGAACAACTTTACCGGCAGATCCCTTCCTAACCTGGCCGTATGGCAAGCATGGTAGAGCGGCGCCGGTCTGTTTGCTACCTCGGTAGTAACGTTACTTCGGTTACAACGGGTATGGAGTATGGATACATCACAACGGGTGTATTTTCTGGTCACAAAACCTACGTGTTCAGAATGAACGGTCATCATTTCTTCTCTCTTTTTAACAAAATAATGTCATAAACCCCAGATTTATTGATTTCAGGCAAGTATTCCCTGCTTGATCTGTTAAGCTAATCTAGCATTGCAGCTAGCAAGCTAAACCAGAGGTGCGTTCAGATTCATCCAACATAGCGAACGCTCGTTGCAAACATGTTCGCATTAATCAATGGAATTTGAACGATTCTGCAGAGTGTTCGTTTTAAACTGTAAACACTAATGGCAAACAGAGAATAAATAATTCGGAGGGGGCTATTAATGACAGACAAAGTTGTTGTGAGACATGCTGACAACATTTAAAGTTCTTTGGGATATATTTGCAATCGGGACACACATCTTTTGCCATCCAACATACAGGACTGTTAGCGGAGCACCACCTTTTCAGACCGTTCGTCTGTGTTCGCTAACGTTAGCCAAGAACTTCCAAGGATTCGCAAACTGTCCGCCTATGTTAGCGAACGTTCGCTATGTTAGGCGAATTTGAACGCACCTCAGCACTCACGTCCCGGTTAGCCTAATTAGGTTGCTAAGTGGGTAACAGGTGTAGAGATCGTATTAACACAACAAGTTTATTTTCTGGTTATAAAACCTATGTCTTTAGATTTAACAGTGAATAGCTTTTATCTCGTTTTGCAAAATATTAATTCATAAAGGCGAATTTATTAATGTAAGACCGGTTTTCCCCGTTGAATGTATTCACGTCAATGGGGTACCAGTTGCTTTCTGCCACCCGGAAGTATCTCACGACCCATTGTTTACAAACATTCTGAAAAGGCCTATATAATGGAATAGGTAAGGGATAACGGCCGACGAGGTGACCAGTTATTCATTGATAATTGGCAAGGTGGAATCTAGAATAGGGTAGCCGCGGGGTCTTAAAAGTCTTAAAAAAGTCTTAAATTAAATGTTCCAAAATTAAGGCCTTAAAAAGTCTTAAATTCCGTTGCAAAGTCTTAATTTTCAAAATGAAAGTCTTAAATATCATAAATGTACTACTTTAATAGTCAACCGGAATGCAGCGTCATAGAATTTGCAAACTTTGTGCTGACAGTCATTTTTAAAACAGGCTTCAGCGCTACCAGTGAGCGCCTAGCATGTTGTTCGCGTCATTGTATCAAGTGAAAACACAGCGGCAGCAGCAGCCCCCTCCTTCCCTCTATCTGTCTTGAGCGCGTCATGGTTATCAGCCTCATTGGGAAGGTAAACGGTCTTGGTGGGGTATGAAAAACTGAGATTATGAATGAAGTTAGTCATAATATTAGTAGCTAAACGACAAAAGATATTTGCCAGCTAGCTTGTGTTTGCTAGTCAAAGGTTGACCGTGTTTTTGTCGGGCGCCCTTTTTTTGACGCACCAAGAGCACACTGCAGTTTATGCGTGGGGGCTGCATGGTTTATTATGCCACACAGGATATCACGCAAATTCAATGAAAGTAGCCTACAACTAAATTAGCAAATTGGCTTAATCCAGATATTTGCCTGTTAATGCAAAATGCTTATATCATTGATATAGATAAATGCAACCAAAACTGAATTCCAAAAGATAAAACAACACATTTCTGTAGCGTTTAAGATCAGTCCTCCAAGTATATACAGTAGGTTATCTTAGAAGTGTAAGCTAAATTTAAAGTGGCAGCAGCAAAAATGTCAACAGATTAAGCTACTTGCTGTAGGCCAGTATGAATGCCAGTAGTCAGATATACAATGTAGTATAAAAAGTACAAGAAAAGAGTAAAATAGCAATGATTATATTACTATATAAAAGAAAATTATTATGATTATGGTTACCTTAATTAAATAAGGGGAAAGGCAGGTTAAACTGTGTAGCCAGTCATGATCAAAGAACAGAATTGTCAGGCAGGGATTTTTGTATTAAGCCTACATGAAATTTTATTTATTTTTTTTTCCATGAAGCCTTCAGCTTTCTGACTAGAAAAATAGGGGAATTTATTCAAAAGTGGGATCTGTGACCAGGAGGTCAGTGTTGGTGTAGTTAGCTAAACTTTACTTTTTGTTTGTTTCCGTCTTTAAAAGAGTAGTTAAAAAACCTTATATTAATAAGACCTAACCTTACCCTAGATTACATCAATATTGATGTGGTTTAAACCGCTGTAGGCTTTCCATGTTAAACTCTAGGTAATGTTTGGTCAGCCCACTGTGCTGATTGCGATTTTGGGCCGTTCAGGTCTTAATTTTCTTTGAAGTGGTCTTGAAAAGGTCTCAAAAAGGTCTTAAATTTGTGGTGGTCAAACCTGGGGAAACCCTG
>JAODXP020008507.1:7500-11754 GCA_027497455.2 Sardinella longiceps
GTCTATCACTACTGTATGTGTGCCCATACCAATGTCCTATATTTGTGTGTGTGTGTGTGTGTGTGTGTGTGTGTGTGTGTGTGTGTCGTGTGTGTGTCGTGTGTGTGCTCATACCGATGTCCCATGTGTGTGCGTTGGCCTCCATCTCCTTCTTGCCGATGACGTACCAGATGCAGGCCATCCAGTGAGCGAGCAGCGCAAACATGGACATCAGCAGCGTCAGCACCACCGTACTGTGCTGGGAGTAGCGGTCCTATGGAACACACACACACACACAAATACACACACACACACACACACACACACACACACACACACACACACACACACACACACACACACACACACACACACACACACACACACACACACACACACACACACACACACAGCAGCCATGACAGACAGGTCATTGACAGGGAGAGACAGTTTCAGGCTGAGATCACTGTCAATATCACTATTACTGTATGTGATGTCACTTCCTGTGAATAATGTATACCTACTGTGCATTTGTGTTAACTGTTAGAAAAAAAAAAATATATATATATATATATTATATTATATATATATGGCCAGTCAGTAGGAAGGATTGTCAGGAGCCGTGACTGACTGTCATATAGTATGTCGGTAGTGTCATAATGGACTGCATTCATATAGCACTACTACTCCTACGAGCACTCAGAGAACTTTCACATACGCCTCACATTCACCTGTTCACACCAGTGGCAGACCACACACCATGCAAGGTGCCCAACTGCTCACCGTGTGCAATATGGGGTTTAGGTCTCTTGCTCCTCAATGGGGCCAGGTGGAGTGGGGCTCGAACCAGCAACATTCCGGTTGCCTTACAGCACCTGTACCACCTGTGCCACCACCGCTCTTAAGAGATGTGAAATGTCTTCATGATTGGACTGGACTCTTATCTTCCCGTCAATCACAAAATCAGTCTGAACGACAGCTTATTGCTCTCTTCATGTTTCTATTGTAAGTATACAGAGTGGGCATTGTATTTCTTATTAGCTATAATAATGATAAATAGAAAAACATTCATGCCATAAAGTGTGTAATGGTCCACTGAATCAATACTAAATAAAAGCTTGTGAATAGCACTGTGTCATTCCCCAATCACACAACAACTACAAGCCACGACACATAACAGAGATTAATCACAGAGAGAGAGAGAGAAAGAGAGAGAGGGGGGGGGGGGCGCTGAACGGCTCCTATCTCTGCCAAGCAGCAAATGCTGCGCTGACATTAACACAGCAGGGCTGAGGGAGAGACAGAGATGCTACTGATGATGATGATGAGGATGAGGAGGATTTTGATGATGAGAGTGCTGATGAAGAGATCAAACAAAGCCAGCAGACTTGGGCATAACTGACGGGAGAGAAATTAGACAAACACAAAAAGCTCACCATTTTCTGCAGCAGTCGGACGATTCGTAGCAAGCGCACCGTTTTCAAAAGGTGGACCACAGACACCTGAGAGAGCAAGCAGGAGACAGGGGAAAGGTTAGACAGACAGACAGACAGAGAGATAGACTTTTGATGTTGTACTTTTGTTTGCTTGTATCTATTTGGATTGTAAAATGCCGAACAAGAGCTTATTGCTTAGCCATTTTTCCTGAATAAACAATGGATGATGATGATAAACAGACAGACAGACAGACAGACAGACAGACAGACAGGCAGACCTGCAATGTGCATTACCAGGTAAAATGAAACTCCAGTGCTGAAGCTATTGATGCTCTTTTTTCATTCATTCATTCAACATTTTTTTTAAATTATAATTACATTGGCATCTGGATTTTTAAGTTTGATCCTCAGGCTAAATGAGAGCTAAAAGCCCAAAAGCTACAAGGGAGGAATATGATGGGAAAATCATCATGGGCTTTATTTTTGACTCCCACAAAAGCCATGTCAATCACTTGCCGCTGTATGCACAAGCACGCATGCACACACACACACACACACACACACACACACACACACACACACACACACACACAGACACACACAGACAACACAACACACACACACACACACACACACACACACACACACACACACACACACACACACACACACACACACACATATGGACACACATACACACACAGATGCACACACACAGATGCACACACACACACACACAAACACACACACACACACACACACACACACACACACACACACACACACACACACACACACACAGTCATTACACAAGTGCTTTGCTGAGGTCTGACTCAGTGATGTGTCATGCAGGTGGTGAAACTATGAATTCCTCAACTTGTACAATCAAGAACACATCACCACTCAACACAGTTATTCCTAACTGGTTTCTTAGAGTAACACAGCTCTTGCTTATATAGTAGATGATGGCTCATTACTGTAATGTACTCTGGCACAACTCTGTGGCCTTTACAGTAACTAGTTACCTCTAGCAAGTAGGTTATGTTTTTGCTGTTGTTGGGTTGTGTGTGTGTGTGTGTGTGTGTGTGTGTGTGTGTGTTTGTTTGTTTTTTTTGTGTAAAAGACAACTTGCACGAATCTCTGCTTCAGTCATTCCAGGACCAAGGACAGCTACACAGCCAAATATGCACTCTTAATCTAGCGAGTGGTCATGAGGACAAACGAGTGAGCAAGCAGACATCATTCACTAGTGTTCTCTGCTTCAGGCATTTCAGGACCAAGGACAGCTACTCCGCCAAATATTCACTCTTAATCTAGCAATATTAGTAAAACACAACTCAGCACAACACAGCACAGCACAGCACAGCACAGCACAATGATGTTTCAGTTGCATGTTCATCACTGTAGCACATCAACACAAATAGCTCAACAAACACTGATAACTGAGACATTGGTGTAACACAACATAACACAACACAACACAACACAACAAAACACAATAAAACACAGAAAAACACCACACAACACAACACAACACAACACAGCACAACACACAACTCTTGCGTTTACAGTAGCTGGTTCGTAACGCCACAGCATTAACTAGTCCAGCACTACCACAGCTCCCCAAAGGCCTCCCTAATGAACTACCTAAATTGCTGCCCCCACTACCGACTCTTAAAATGAGCGACAGCTCTGTACTCCCCAACCCCAATTTCATAGCCTGGGAGTACAGTACACCCATGCTCCTTTGCACGCTCAATTTCTTCTCACTCTGCAAGGCAGCATGGTGAACATGGCCGATTTTCTCGCCTGCTTTAGGCATCCAATCACAGAATGAAAAGGGACTAGCACGGCCCTCGATTGCATTTTACATCACGTGGTGGCTCTTGTATTGGCTCTGACCCATGTACAGACGCTATGATAGACATTCATAGTGCCCAATAAACGGCTCTGGACAATCGTAAACAACGCTTCAGCTACGAGATAAGCAATAGGTGGGTCTCCAGACTAAATATTACTTGTGATCATTTAGTTAGTGCGATAGCCAAGCTACCAATTTCACACAACATACTATGCTTGACTACCATATAATATTGTCAAACTAGATTCTGTATTCATACTAATGTATTGATTAGTCATCATAACCATGGACAATTTCTGATCCACCAAGACTACTGACAGTACAGGTACATCAGCAGGACCCATGGCAGTTGGGTTGAGCCCATGGGACGTGGTTCTTCCCAAGTTTTTTCTCCTAAAAAAAAATACTAGGCATATACAAGGGAGCTTTTCCTTGCCCCAGTTTCTCATGGATGCTCCTTGTACCGTCTGTATTTTCTGTACAAAACAACACAACATGAATCCTGTGTTTACAGCAACTATTAATGGAACTATTACTTAATCTATAAACTACTTCATAAATTTAACACAGTATTAGTATACAGAACACCAGAACAGAGTAGCTGGTAAAATCACTGGCTCAGTTCTGCCATGCATGTGCCTCAGCACTGCACTCCCCGAACACAGAAATGTACTGGGGGGAGGAAAGGAAGAATTGCACTCAGGAAAGGGAGGAAGGAAGGAGAGAAGGACAGGAATGGAGAGAATACAGTGTAATAGGGGAGAGAGAAGAGAGGAGAGGAGAGGCGACTCAGTGTAGATGATTAATGGAAATGCCAGTCTAACCAGTAGGGAAAACGAAGGCTGTTCTCCCTGCATTGTGTGTGTGTGTGTGTGTGTGTGTGTGTGTGTGTGTGTGTGTGTGTGTGTGTGTGTGTGTGTGTGTGTGTGTGAGCATGAGTGTGTGTGTGTGTGTGTGTGTGTGTGTGTGTGTGTGTGT
>JAODXP020008508.1:0-12009 GCA_027497455.2 Sardinella longiceps
GCTGGTTCTGAGCTGTGTATTAGAAGAAAAGGTGTATAAGGTCTTCCTGCACAGTCACACTCCACACACCAGGGGGCGGTGTTTGTCCTCTTGTCTGATTGAATGGAGCCACTGATGTAATGAGTAGAGAGGCAAGTAGTTCAGGAGCTACAGTAAACAGAGCCTCTATACCAGGGGTCTCCAACCTTTTTTCCTCCGAGAGCTACAAAATCAAAATAGTCAAGACCAACTCTACTATATTACGTCTGTATTGACAGGCCTGAAAAAATATCTAAATTTGTTCCATCTTTATTTTGTATAGAGAAATCTGGTGCACTCTACCAACATAAATTCTCAGCAGAATAGCTGGGCAGGATTTTTGTGACCTTTGGAGAGCTATACTCTTAAGCAGGTGGCGAACTACTGATAGCTCCTGAGTGGCCTGTTGGAGACCCCTGCCCTGCATGACCTATATGAGCCTGATGAAGTAAACCTCTGTAGGCTATATGATTTTTTGTCAACTTGTGTGAAGGCGCAGGATTTGCATTCTCCTTTTCAAGAAGCTAAACTAATGATTGCTTATCTTTGATCATTGTTATGTGCACATACATTTTGTGTTTTTATCACACACATCTTAAAAACTAAAACAACTGAAATGATTATAGACTTGTTTTGTATACCTGGGCTTCTCTGATGCAGCAGTATCCAATACAACTTGGTTTGTTCCTAGTGGGGTCCAAATGGGATTGCTGCTAAATCAGGAAAAAGGTGTGGATGTTCAAGACCCTCTATCTGTTACATCATATACTGTAGGCTACACCTGCTTCTACAGCATGGCTATGACATGCAGACAGAGACATATAGAGAGTGAGACAAACAGACACACAAACACAAGGCGTGCAACACACACACACACACACACACGCACGGAGACAGAGAGAGAGAGAGATAATTAGAGAATTGATGTGCTTACAGTTTTTCACAGTTGCTAAAACACATTTCCTGAAACCTCCTCTCATGTTCTCAAAACTCTAAACACAACTCCTAATTCTCAAACAAGATGCACAAAACCCCTTTTTCCTGCAAAATCATCTCAAACACCTCAAAACTGTTGAAACTGTAGCTCAAAACTGAACAATCGCCACAGGCCACGCAAAACCATTCTCCTCTTAACAGTCATAAGACACTACATGGAAAAATTAATAACACAGGACTCTTGATATGTAACTCCAGAATTGGGAATGTTCATTATTTGTAATGCAGTAAATGTAAAATTTGACAAATAAATATTGTAAATGAAAACCTTGATGCAAATGCCACTTTACATAAAGAAATTCATGAACTACTGTAGTAGCCTACATTGAATTATGAACATATTGGTGAATGAGACCCAGTGTGAGTTTGGAGTGTTCAATTGAGTCATTGTAGTAACTTCAGTTGGAGATAAAGACCTTCAGTTGTAATTTGAATGTTACTACACAGATGAAGGGTACAGTAACTTATTGTAGCCACTGCTGTATTACAAGTCTACTTATGCCTTTTGTGTTTTGTGTCTTTTGTTGTCTGTCCTGTCCCTTGCCAGTGTATGTGACAAAGCGGTCCGCACACTGAGCATGAGCTCCAAAACCCCCCACTTTATTTCATTACATAAACGGCAATGTTTCGATCCACCAGTGGGATCTTCCCCAGTATAGGAGGTTTGCACTTCATAACTCATGTTGCATATTTGCTGTACTGAATGTTTGAATGTGGAGAGAGAGAGAAAGAGAGATAGAGTTGTATGAGATTTTGTGGTAGCACTAGGTTTTCACAGCACAACTAAGGTATGATGCACAGCAGCTCAGCATAGGGATGGTCAGTGGCCACCTTACCTTGGCCACCTTACCTTGTTGTCTGTCCTGTCCCTTGCCAGTGTATGTGACAAAGCGGTCCACACACTGGACATGAGCTCCAAAAACCCACTTTATTTCATTACATAAACGGCAATGTTTCGATCCACCAGTGGGATCTTCCTCAGGCAATCAGAACAATGATCTGGGATGACTTATCACATGATCTACAGGTAGGCTACCTGGTTGGAAAGCTGAGCACACCCATAAGGTGACAGTCCTGTCATTCTAGCCAGACACACACACACACACACACACACACACACACACACACTCACACACAGTTTAATTTGAATTGACAGATAGGGCGAAGAAACAAAAGGGGATTGACAGATAGGGTGAAGAAACAAAAGAGGTATAGCCAGTAAAGGAGGTTTGCACTTCATAACTCATGTTGCATATTTGCTGTACTGAATGTCTGAATGTGGAGAGAGGGAGAGAAAGAGAGTTGTATGAGATGACAAATGTGGATTTTGTGGTAGCACTAGGTTTTCACAGCACAACTAAGGTATGATGCACAGCAGCTCAGCATAGGGATGGTCAGTGGCCCCCTTACTTTGAAGCAACAGCAGAGTCAGTCCTTCACAATACAATTCAAAGAAAAAGGCCCATCACAGAGGCTGAACAGCGTGCATGAATACAAAGTATATAGGGAGACTACTTTAGTCAGTGCATTTTAGTCATTTACTATATCATTAAAGCAAAGGAATGTGAAGCAACGAAAATAAAACTTTGGACATTAAATAAGCACACACACACTCACCATTAACTAACTGCTAAATAATATTTATACGGTTAACATCCTACCCTGTTGTTAGTCATTCTAACACTTATATTTTATTCTCCCCATAGGAGAGCTGTAACCAACATTATGACTATAACCTCTTATAAGATATTACTGCTTATTTGTATGTGGCATAAATTATAATCCCGATATGGTTTGCATAGTAAGGGAGCTATAAGGTGATATAAAAAGCTACTCTCAGAAAAAAATATTCTCAATAAAAAAAGATATCATGATTATCATCATCAACCATTTTTACTCAGGGGAACTTGACTGAGTTCTACCTCTTAATGCCCTGAAAGGAAAAATAATCATAAAATGAGACAGATTTAAACAAAGTAACAATGAATCAGAAAGAAAGATTACACCAAATAACAAAATTAAACTTACAGAAGACAATAATAATAGTAATAATGATAATAATAAAATTATCAAAAACAATGAAAGGGGGGAAAAACTACTTAAAGCAAGAACATTGCACAATAGGTTTACACACACAGAGGCCTTAAACCTGCTTCCTGGGTCCTGCTACAAGATGTGCTAATTTCAAAAGTACTTGTAGCCTTTTTAGAAGGATATTTTAGAGTATTAGAGACAATCCAACCATACACACAGGCGAGCGTTTTTTAGTGTATTGAGTCCCGTGTATGTGAGGGTCCTTAGAGTGTGGTTTTCAGTGACAGGGGCAAGACTGGCAGAAGTGGAAGCTTTAGCGTTAGTTCTTCCAGGCAGACTCAGACGTTCCGTCGTTCCTTGCACGACCAATCATAATTCCCTCTACTGTTTAATAGACCAGCCCTTCCTACCTGCTCTTGTTGCTCTAAACGCCGGTTTCCCAAAATCCTCACCTCCCTCCCCACCACCGCCAGTTGGGTCCCTGTCCTTCTGTCCGGGGGTAGGCTCTGCCCCTGCCAGCTTATGAATCGGCAGGATATGCTGGACCAAGCTTCTCGTTTGCCCGGACCTCGGACGGGGCCTACACCAAAGACTTTACAATTTCATTAATTCTGTTAACACATTAAATATTTGTTTCATTCATTCATTCATTCATTCATTCATTCCTCTGAGTCTTTCAGGAAGAACTGGAGTTGTGATGATGCATTTTACTTTCTACACTGTATTTTCCCTTCAGTAAAATACACATTTGTTTCAATTACAGGAAGATGTTTTCTTCTCACCCCAAAACAAAACATAGTGCTACGGCATACAAACACTAAATGGATACAGAGAGGATTGATGATGATTTGCTAAAGTAGGCTAATATGAATACATTTGAAAACTGTGAGTTTGGAGTGTAATTTGAATTTTACTTAACGCATGAAGGCTTCCTGTGACAGCACGTCTTCAATAGTGCCTCACAGGTACAGTACATTCCCTACATCAGTTCATACATGTCATATTTTAAGCAAAGTTGCTGATATCCATCACTGACAGTTTCAACATAATGACAAAGGCAAAAGGGCCGGTGACAGAGACTGGAGCATTTTGCCTGATACTTAGCTATCACATTGCCTGTCCTGTCTTCATATGCTCTATACTGTTTTAAAGTGTCACAGGCTAAAGGAAATGTATAAGGATTAACTCGTTAGAATGTAATAAAAACAACCATATGTTACAAAAATAACGCAACTGCTCCTAGTGCAGTGTTTCTCAAACTGTGGGGCCCCACTAGTGGGGCGCAGACACATGACAGGTGGGGCGCGAGACATCTCTTTGCCCCCCAAATTCACAGTTATTTGTCAGATATGCACATTTGACAGTAAATTGAGCTTTCCAATTGTGTTATTTGCTACTTGGTGTGATGAGTTAGAGAGAAATTTGGCTTAGAATTAGTAACATGAAAATTCAAACATTGACAAAAATCCTATCCTCTGAAAGTATTATCTCACAGAGATATTGCGCGCAAATTGAGCCTTCCAGGTGGGGCGTGTGAAATTCACTGCCTTCTTAAGTGGGGAATGACAGAAAAAGTTTGAGAACCACTGCCCTAGTGGATCTTGGTCAAGTTGATTGGTTCTTTTCAGCAGATGAAAGAACTGTGACATGTCACCTCTTGACATTCCTTTGAAAGGTTCAGTACACCAACTGTGACTCAAAAAGACACAAAATACAGAGAACATACATAGAACATGTAGAATGCATAGAATGTGTAGCTGTGTGGTTGTGACTGTTCTTTGAGTCATTGTGCTAACAGATGAAGATAAAGAGCTTCAGTTGTAATTTGAATGAACTACACAGATGAAGCCTTTTGGAATTATGATAATCCCAGTCATGACAGACACTTCACCAACTGGCATGGGGCTGTTGTAATGCTTTTACAGTATGTGTTTAACCTCCTATGAGACCCCACACCTCTTGATTTTAATTCCATATGAACATAAAATATGATTTTAGGTTCTAAATTTGGAGATGAAATGACAACAAAGCTTTTTACTTGGCCTAAATGTTACCCCCAGTATTGACTAGGCCTATAAAAAGAACCGATCAACACGACCCAGATAACTAATACCCATTGTTGTATTGTGATTCTTGTAACATAATACTTGTTTTTCTTACACCCTAATGAATTCATCCTTATACATCTCCTTGACCCTGTGACACTTTCAAACAGTAACAGTAACAGCCTGTCACAGGGCCTTTTGCTATTTGTCAATTATCTTCAAACTGTCAATAATGGGAATCAGCCATTTCTGCTTTAAATATGAAATGTACGGTATGAACTGATGTGGGGGATGTACCTCTGAGGCAGTATTAAAGACTTTGTCAGGTAGCCGCTTTGTCTGTGAAGCTCCTTATCATCACCAGAAGTAAAAAAAACTTTGGAGTCACAAACCTCCGTGTTCCATTGAACACTCCAAACACACAGATTTCAAATGTGTTCATGCAACTGCACTTCAGCAAGCCAGGAAAAACTTAAACAAAAAAAACCAAAAAAAATCTTTTTGGCATTTTATCTCAAATTTAAAAGACTGTAGACACTAGATGTTGGGACTTTAACTAGAGTCATGTTTTATAGTCTTGGAATGGAGATCGAGACGATATTGGTTATGGGGGGTTATCCATGTAGGCCTTTAGGGCAGTCATACAAAATCAGCCCCAAGTGCTACTCTAAAAACTACTAAAGCTCTCCTGTACAGGCTCATGATGGCTCATGGGTCATGACAGGATGTTGTTGTTGTAACATGGTCAGTAATGTTTTCAACAGAAAAAGGAAAATGCTGGAATACACTTTCCTCTCTGTCTGTAATGGAGTAAAAGTGCATAGACTTGGATTACTGAAGCGAGGAGGACTGCAGTGTACTCTGGGGTTAACAGTGTGAGCCATGGTTTTGACTCATGTTTCTTTAACAAGTTGTTCTCTGAAAAAAGCCAAATGCTCTATAGAATGTGTGTGTGTTTTTGTAGCTAGAATGACTTAACAACTGCAAGCACACATTATATTATAGGCATACAGTGTAATGTGAGTCCATGTATTGATAAGAATCATCCTTCACCTGAGCAGGTGTGGCCAGGTGTGAGTCTCCTATAAAAATGGCTGATTCTGTGCCCATGAGCTCAGAGATCAGAGGCTTCGGCTGAGACTCATCGACCTTCAAGCTGTCATCCAATCCGTTCTTCACCGTTCTTCATCAAGGAAAAAGGCCACCTTCTCACCCTCCGGCTGCAAATTGAACAGAAACCTCTCCAGTCTCTAGCACAGCTTCCAGCCAAAGGTCTGTCTTTGAATTTGTTGGACTTTAATGGATGTTTATTACAGTGCATGGAAAGCAATGCACATTATTCCAATTCTTCTTCTTATTATTATTATTGGCACTTGTTAGGGCTAATTAGTATTCAGCACTATTTTATTGCAGCGGAATAACAATGCACGTGTGTGTTATGCGTCTCACCATGATTACAAACCATGCATTAAACGCACATGTATGTTCTTTTTTATGAATTGAAGATTTTGTTGTTCCATGAGGTCAGGGGATTCAATTTCTGAAGGACTTTTCAGGGTTCACCTAAGAGTATGTTTGCACAGGCTAAATTTAAGTTTTTCATTCATTCATTTTTCATTAATTTCAATCATATTGATGTGGACGCTCAAAATTAATGGATGCCGTTTTTCCCGTCCTGTTTGTTCCATGGGTGACTAACATTCATTTATGTGTTAGTTAGTGCATTTAGTTAATTGTTGCAATGGGAATGTGTGGGGATTTTAAGCAATACAGTAAAAGGTGCTCCAGGAAAACATCATGGACCCTAATCTTAAAGCTATGCAAATTGCTCAAAGTGCAACTTTTAGCAACCAAATTGATTTTCACCCAGGCCTAAAATTATAATTTTAGTTGTCTAATAAAAGTATAGGGTAGGCTACTCATCATAGTAGGGGATAATTTTTTCCTCCATTTGTCATGCTGCTTGTCATCAGATACCTGTAATGAATGTGTGTTTGTTGTATTACGTGTTGAAATATAACAATTGTGTTTGTTGTGTTGTTTGTTGTCAGTCATGGAATCTATCTGCCTACTGATCCTGCTGATGGTGTTGACCTCCCCCCTTGTATCTGTGGTGAACGCCTCTCCACCGGCTAAATACACCCAGCAAGGAGAAGCTTCTCTGCCTGCTGAAGTTCACCAACCTGGAGAGGCCTCTGCACTTGTTAAGCGTGATGTTGACAAACATTTAGGAAGGTTAACAAATGCTCTTCAGCTCTTAGAGACAGGGCTAATTGCTGCCACTCCTGTTGCAGCGTTAATGGGAGCCACGGGAGTAGGCTTTGCGGCAACTGCTGTTCTTGGTGTAGCCCTGGTTACAGTGTCAACACTACGAAATAGTTTAGAGGATTCTACATCTGATATTTTTAAAATAATGGAAAAACTTCAAGATACTAAAGCTCTCATTAAAAAACATCAAATAGAGCAAAAATGGGACAGCTGGGCACCTACTCTCGCCAAAGTAGAGATGGATATTGAAGCAACCTGGAAATTGTTTTTAGAAATGTTAAGAATAAAGGAGAACAAAGACAAAATAAAAGGAGAATTTTTAGAGGTGTATTCTAAATATCTAACTGCCACTATGACATTGCAGATGTATATAACTGCAACAAATAAAGCAGCTAGGCCTACCTTTGCTGAAAATTTAGGAAATGTGTTAGCTGCACATGTTAACTGTCATGAAGATGATCTCATACAATATTTTCTGTTTATTTATGAACTTATCTATAAGGGCAGTATTATGGACCACTTTTACTATGTAGCCAAGTTTGGCAAACCAAAAGAAAACATTGATGAGACAGTTGACATCATGTATGACACAGTATCAACTATGCAACATATCCACGTAAAATGCATTGATGACAGCATGACATACGTTTTGAAAGATGTGAGAGCTCTGATTGATCGTGATATGCTGCGTGAAAACCTAGTTGAAAAAATCAGCCATTTTTTAGGCAAGGCCTTTAACAGGTACAACTGGATGGTGGTGGTGTATAAAACTAAATCCTCTGACAAAACCGTTAGAAAGTTAATATATAAGTTCATTAAATGGTTGAACAATCATTCATTCCGCCAGTTTTCATTTGTGACAGAAGGAGAAGTTAGTGTAGCTGTTGCCAGACAGGTGAGAGGGACTGAACTTAAGCGTGATGATGCTGAAAAGGCTATTAAGCAGTGTGTGAGAGACAATGACAAATGTACAGAAATACCTGAAAAAATCCATGGTTGTAAAGGTGAAGTGAAATTGGAAGGCAAAACATTTACAGTGTCCCAAATTTATACAGCAGTACATGCCAAGAAAAGAAACGAGGCTCATATCCAATACACACGTCAAACACCAAATAATGAAGGTGATGATGATGTTGAAGTTGAAGTAACTGAATCTAAATTTCCTCACATTTATAGAGGGATCTGTAATGGTGGACACTATGAGGTTATGATTAAAAGTAAGGAAGAAATTCTTAAACAAAATGGCTGTAAAGAGGACAAGGATTGTAAGGGGAGAGGCAAATGTATTGACATGAAAGACTTGTACCTGACATACTGTGAGTGTAATAAGCCATACTATGGTGAACACTGTGAGAATGACTTCGAAACAGAGTTCAAAGACAACTTCCCAAACGATTTGGATAGCTCTGAAGGGAGCAAGTCTAACATGCCTGTTGGGAGCAAGAAAACTGACTAACAATAGGAGTCGCAACAGCCATGTATTCATACTCTGTGAATACGATCAGGGCCGGTTCTAGGCATAGACAAACGAGGCGGCCGCCTAGGGCACCAAATATCAGGGGGGCATCACAATACATTTCCTACTTTTTTCTTCAGTTTTTCTCTTGAATTTTTTTGAAAAGGGGGGCAAAACTCAAATCTGGCCTAGGGCACCAAAAAGGCTAGAACCGGCCCTGAATACCATGGTCAATCTATGTATCAGCCCACCAACTGTACAAGGCCCCCGCACTGCTGTGAGACAATGTATTGTATTTGTGTGCTCTACAAATAAAGTTGAATTGCATTGAACTAAAGAGACAATCCATCTCCTTATTATATAACTGTTCAAAAAACAATATAGTCTTGCTGCTTAAAAACAAAATAAAAATTCATGCATTTCCACAAATCAAACTTTAGGAATTGGCTACAGTAGCCTAATTTTTGGTTCATATTTGCTATCATATTAGTCCATCAGGCTAATGCACTGCCTGAGATTCAGTCTGCAAAACAACAAGTCTCCTCAGGCAAGAATATTCAGACAGATAGACAAATAAACTTTATTTTACAATGTAACTGTTACAGTTTATTTACCTAAATATAGTACAACCTGTGTAACAATATGTAATTTCATGTACTAATGTTGTAGTTACATTATGTATTTTTGTGTACCTACTGTACATACTGTTGTTACATTCTAATATGAAATGGTTTTTGCCAAAGTGCTGATTTCCTGAAATTAGGCAATGAACTGAAATGAGACCCAAGGCTCCCTGATGCTGGAGTGGGTGAATCAACCCTCAGGACAATATGTTGAGCAACTACTTTGAACACAGGTGCAGTGTACAATGTACATGTAACAGCTGTGTTGATCCTTTTTACTCTTTGATACAGTGGAATAAACACATTAAAATAAAGTGTACCAGGCTTGTACCTAGATACATGTGAAATGTGTGTTTGGTCAACGTCTTAAAACAACCAGGCCGTTATACAGCAATGTACATGTAACATCTGTGTTAGTACAGTGCATCCCTGTTACGCTTTGATAGTAGAATAAAGACATTAAAATAAAGTGTACAAGACTAGTAATTATATATGTGTGTTTGGCCAATGTCTTAAAACAAGTAGGCCTTTACACAACCTACATAACTGTGTTGGTACATCCCTGTTACTCTTTGATACAGTGGAATAAACACATTAAAATAAAGTGTACCTAACTGGAACTAAGCATGGTTAGTGCAAAGAAGTGCCTTGGCACTCCGAATTAATTGCCCAACATAAGGGTGTCCTGAGAGTCGATTCACCCACTCCAGCATCAGGGTGCCTTGGGTCTCATTCAGCTCATTTCAGGAAATCATCACTGGCAAAGTATTATAAAAACCATTTAATATTACAATGTAACAACAGTATGTAGTCTATACAAATAAGTACAAAGTAGTTGTACCACATGTATTTACATAGGTAAATACACTGTATTACAAGGTAAGACACTGTAAAATAAAGTGTTACCATTTTTCATTTACTGTAGGCGATTTCAACCCCCACCCCCAATGGTATCTTACAGGCTTTTTTTTTTTTTTTAAAGAAAGCATTTTAAAGGAAAGCTCCGGAGTAAGTTTATGCATATCCCTGTTGCAAGAGCCTTCTAACAGCAATGTATTTCGCATGGAACGAAAGAATTTTGAACAGCACAGACCTAACATGAAACACGTTACAAGTACATCTTGTAGATCTTTAGGTTTCGAATAATGAGGATCCATTGATGCAGTTTAAAGTGCTTGTTCGCTTCTGCGTTCGCATTCGGTCTATGCTGTTCCAAATTATTTTGTTCCACTCGCTAACTAGGCTACATTTGGCAGGTTCGTTCGTCAGGGCTATGCTTGAAATCACTCCGGATAACCTCTTTAAGTGTACTAAAAGCCTGTTTAAATACAGCTGATCCCAACATCAGAGTTTTAAGGCCAACATGTTTTACCAGTCAGGGATTACATGTAATGGGAATGGTTGAACAGAGGTATAGTCACAGAGCCTGTAGGTGTCAGCTCTATGCTTCCCTCTAGTGTCCACTCTCAATACTACAGCACATCACAACCGAGTTTATCACACACAGTAGGAGCAGTCACACACCTATAGGCTGTGTATGGAGTTTTGTTTGGCAGTATGCCAGCAGCCATTCAAACACACGTGTGTGTGTGTGTGTGTGTGTGTGTGTGTGTGTGTGTGTGTGTGTGTGTGTGTCATTGAGAGGAGAGAGAGAAAGCATTGACTGTTATAATCTTTACAGTAAGGGATAACAGACACAAAGAGAGCGTTTTGGTCACATACAGTAGGCCCATCTTGTGTCAGTCCTCAGTAGATGCATAATATACAATCACAGAAAAGAAACAATTCAGTGTTCAATTCAGTGACACAGGAAAAGTCACACTGAGGTTGTCAAACGACAAGTTTTTATTTCAGCTGTCAGATGTCAGTGAGCCAGTAAAGAGGACTGACTACTATACATGACATTGGTCTCCACATAGTCAAGACAAATAATAATGAAAAAAAAACGTTCTGATTGTTTTATTCCTCCATAGATCTTCAGTCTTCAGTTATCCTGAACAAACCCCCAGCTTTCTGCTTCTCACGTCCTCTTAGGTTAAGTCCCAATGCACCCTCCCCCCCCCCCCCAGCCACATTAATTTCCTTTGCAAAAAGAGTAATTATTCAGTCCAGAGGGTGGCGACAATGCACCTAGTTTGCTTGCCATACAACACGATGAAGAGAGTTGGTCGAGAACACTTCTCGAGTCCACAACAAGTCCTAGAGCATGAATGACAATAACAAACAAGTTTTCTTAAAGGAAAAGTTCACCTCTGTATGAAAATTTGTTATTCACCCCCTTACCTGGAGTTACATATGTGGGTAAGAACATTTTGTTCTCAGTGCATGGATTGTCCTTGTCTGACAACCCCAATTTTATCTGTAGCTTAGCATAGGGGCTGGAAAGTAAAGTTGCCAAAGAATTGCTATCTGGCAACATCCCATTCCGCCTATGCAAAGCTAAAGCTAAAAATGGGGAAAATTGGGAATGCCATAGTAGTAAAACGCCAGCACTGGGACCAAAATGCTTTTACTCACATATAATTCCAGGTAAGGGGGTGAATAACCAAATTTCAGGTGAGCTATTCCT